>NW_006499969.1:183701-303210 GCF_000471905.2 Amborella trichopoda | reverse complement strand
CTTTTCATCGAGAGCATCCAATTCTTGATACCGGAGCTTGACTATCTCGTCTTCGGTTATTTCTTATTCTCATCAATCAGAGAATAAGGAGTGGAATCAGTAGCATTCTATGTAGTAGTACGATAAGCCCGTAGTGCTTTAAGAAGCTTCTCATTCCTATTCTTTTTCTTGTTTGACACCAATTTTCGTAAAACATTGTACAGAGTCTTATTGAAAGCCTCAAATAATATGTCCGCCTGAGGGTGGTACATAGTTGAGTACCTCCACCAAACTTGTTGGCCAAACGATCAATATGGTGGCTCCGAAACTGAGGACCATGGTTAGATATAATCCGGTCAGAAACTTCAAACCAATATATGATGTGATGACGAACGAAGTCGGCCACTGTTGTCCCAGGAACTTGCTTAAGTGTGACCGCTTCAACCCACTTAGAGAAGTACTCTATTGCAACTAGAATGAAGACATGACCCATTGCCGAAGGAGGGTCAATAGGCCCTGCAATGTCCATGCCCCATTGTGAGAAGGGCCATGATGCCACTATAGGGTGTAAGGGCTTTGGAGGCTGGTGAACAAGGCTTGAGTGTATTTTGGTATACTTGGCACTTTTTAGCATAGTTTAAGGAATTGGCGATCATGGAAGGCCAATAGTATCCCAACCTGCATATTAATTCATAAAGCTTAGGACCAGATTAGTGTAGTCAACAAATGCCCGAGTGGGCTTCTTCTAACACCTTATTTGCTTCTTGGACATCCACATATTTAAGAAGAATACCGTCAAATGATCGCCTGAAGAGAGCATCTCCTTCAAGTGGGGTATACTTGGTAGACATTCGACGTATGCTGTTGCGTTCAACACGATCTTTCGGGAGCCTACCATGTTTTATAAAACTAGTGATAGGCTCTCTCCAATCTTCTACCTGCTTAACTTTCATGCATATTGGGTTAAAGAACTCTGGTTCTGGGTTTCAATCCCTAGCTGCTTGACTCCTTCTCATTTCTTGTTCTGTCTTAAGTACTTCTTTAGCTGATAGAAGTGCGCTGAACAGATAAGGAGGGCACTCAGAAAAGATATTTCTCTCATCATCAGCATCAACCTCGGTTCTTAGTTCATTGTGTCTCCATTCTGCCACCCAAACAAGCGTGGGTCCTGATGAGGACCATTGAATTGTAGCCCTGAGTTTTGCAAGTGTGTCAGCTTGCGAGTTTAGCCTTCTAGGGATGTTACTTAGGGATATATCCTCAAATTGAGCCATGTACGATTTTGCAGTATCGTGATAAGGCTTGAGAGTTTCTTTTCTCACATCGTAGATCCCTTTGAGTTGAGGAATAACCAACTTAGAGTCGCGATAAATCTTGAGCTGCTTCAAGTCTAGATCAAAGGCTATCTCTAAGCCAATTATAAGGGCCTGATATTCTACCTCGTTGTAAGAATCGACCTTGGTGAGAGAGAAAGAAAGCATAAACACTCCTCCTTTCAGGGTTAGAAATACCACTCTGACACCTCCACAGTCTGCATGAAAGGCTCCGTCGAAATACATTTCCCACACATGGGCAAGCTCGGTGCAGAATATTTCTTCATCAAGGAGGTCCCTTGATAACAGAGACTCCACCGGTACGGGGTGTGCTGGGAGAAAATCAGCTAGGGCGTGGCCTTTGATGGCCTTTTGTGGGACATATGTGTTGTCAGATTCCATCAACAGTAATGCCCATTTAGCAAGACGTCCTGACAGGCATGGGCATGTCATGAGAAACTTTATAGGATCTGCTTTTGATATAAGTTTCACTTCATGACCAAGTAAGTAGTGGCGAAGTTTTTGTACCACGAAGATCAGGGCTAAGCACATCTTCTCTATAAGGGAATAATTCTTCTCGGCCCCTTGCATCGTGCGGCTGAGAGAGTTTAATGCAATTCTTTCCCCTCATCATTGTTTTGTGCCAACAATGCCCCAAGTGACTCCTCCGGAGTAGTCACGTATAGGATGAGAGGCTTTCCTAGCATTGGTGTATAGAGTACTGGAGGGTTGAGTAAATATTGCTTGATGTCATCAAGGGCTGCCTGACATGCTTCATCCCAGATGAATGGGGTATCCTTCTTTAACAGGTGTGTGAATGGTTTACAACGACCTGAGAGATTTGAGATGAACCTATGGCTGTAAGCTAGCTGCCCTCGACGAGAGCGCAGTCCTCGCAGTGTAGTTGGTGATAGCATTTCTTGGATTGCCTTGATTTTGACTGGCTCAACTTCAAGCGCTTGGTGTCTAACAATAAACCCCAAGAAATTTCCTTAATGCATGCCAAAAGCACATTTCAACGGGTTCATTTTAGTTGATGAAGACGCAACCGCTCGAATACTTTTTCAAGGTCTCTCATGTGAGCATCCTTTTCTTCCGATTTTATCACCAAATCATCTACATAACACTTCACCTCTTTTTGCATCATGTCTTTGAAGATGGTAGTCATTGCTCTCTGGTATGTGGCACCAGCATTCTTTAATCCAAAAAGCATCATTGTGTAACAAAAGACCCCTTTTGGCGTTAGGAATGCAATGGCCTCCTCATCTTTAGGCGCCATTCGTATTTGATTATAACTGGAGTATCCATCAATGAAGGAAACAATTTGACAGTGAGATGTTGAGTCGATGAGCATCTCGGTGAATGGCACTGGGAAGTTATCCTTGGGATAAGTGGTATTGAGGTCACGGAAGTCGATGCAGACCCTAATTTGGCCATTCTTCTTCTTGACCAAAATAACATTCGCTAGCCATTTTGGGTATTTGACTTCATGAGTAAAGACTGCTTGTCTGAGTTTAGTTTCCTATGTTTATCTGCATCTCGAGGTCAAGCCTGAACCTTCACGATTTTTGTTTGACGGGCTTGACAGTCGAATTAATGCCAAGACAGTGAACAACGACTTGAGGGTCTAGACTACTCATCTCATGGTAATGCCAGGCAAAGACGTCTCGATTTGCTCATAAGAAAGTAGTGAAATTTTCATTTTCTTCTGGAGACATATTTACTGAAATAAAAATAGGCCTAGGGTCGGCTTCATCGCCCAGATTTATTTCTTCAAGCTCATCAGCAGTAGCTTGATTGCCTGCTTCCCATTCTTCTGAGACTTCTCGCAACTCTTCTCGTTGTTTTTAGAGGTCTTTTCATCAACCTCAAGTGTAGAGACCCTTGACCCTGACATCTCTGTCTCCAATAGGGCTCCAAAGTATATCATGATTTCTGTGCCTTTCTCGAATTGAGGGACGGAAAGGTCAACCTCAAACTTAAGCAACCAGTCAGGATGTGGGAGTTTGTTTTGAAAGTTGCAGGGAAACTAAGGTTCGAAGATTTTGAGGGAAGAAGTGTCTTCGTGTGAGTCACACGGTATTTGCACGGGTGCTAGCAATGTTTGCCCCATGCTAGCTTGTGCTTCTTACACTTGTACCATGTGGCAAACTTCTCAAGAGTAAAAACTCTGCCCCCTTGATTCTTCCAGTCTCTGCTCAAAGTCGGGCTCAAGTGGCCACTGAGGTTGACTTTTTGTGCTTCTTTGAGGAGGATGACTGTGCTTTGGCTCGAGCTGCCAGGGCCTCAGCAACTGTTAAGAATCGTGCTTTTTGGGCTAGCATCTTCTTCAATCACTTTCATTGCGTCTTAGTTATATTGGATCCTTCAAGTTCTCGATCAAGGGCCTCGAAGTCCGGACATACCAAGGTTATAACTGCAGGAGAGATAGAAGAGAAATGGTGAGAAGAAGAAGAAGGAGAAGGGTTAGAAGGTGGAGGAATTTTAAAGTCGTTCCCCTCATCAAACAAATCTGGGCAGCGTTTTGTGTCATCACTAGGGTTGGATGTGTGCAGGGGGTCTTTTAGGTATTTTTCATGCTTAGACCATTGAGGAATGCTTTTAACATTGTCACCCTCAATGGACATGCTCTGAGTGGAAGATGGTGCAGGAGCGTCTTCTTGATGATAAGGAAGGAGGATCATGCTTGGGATAAAATCCAATAAGGTTGCTAGTGGGGGAAGGGGCCTGAGAAATTCTTGCTCAACTGGCGGTTGAGCCATCTTGTTACTCCGGCAAGAAGCCCTTGGTGCCTGTTCCCTTTTGGTTTTTTGAGGTGTCGTCTCCCTAGGCTTTCTAACAGCCCTAGCTTGGCGAACTGCTTCTCGTCTTAAGGACTTGAGTCTGCTTTGCCCGTGGTGGACTACCATGGATGGGAAATCGAGGGTTCAACAGAGTCTGAATCGTTACTGAGAGGGTCTTGTGTTGGGAGGTCCTCCTCTTACACTGATAGAGTAGTGGCTTGAGGATTATTTACTGGGGCGTGGTAAAATTCCTGACATTCCCGTATTTTCTTTGCAAATATATCATGGAAATTGGTACATTCCCACAGGTAGTGGTCCCTTATTTGGTAATACAAACACCATCGGTCCTCAGTCCCCTGAGCAAGGCATCGAGGATGTCTTGCGAGCTTCATTGTAATTACACCTTCTTGAAGCATTATAACAAAGAGAGTGTAAAGGATACCAAGTATTTCGACTTCCTCTTGGACTGTTACTGCATGGGAGGCTTCAGCTGCCCCGAAGCTTTGTTTAAGTCTTCAAGATTTATCTGAACTTTCTGAATCAGGGCCTTGATGATATCTTTTAGAGTGTAGCAGTTGTCCTTGGGATGATTGATCCTTCTATGGTAAGCACAATAATTTGCCTGAGTGTCAAGGCCAACTTGCTCAGGGAACTTGGCTTTTGGAAGCCGAATCATATTTTGTTCCACTAATAACCGGAACTGTGCAGGGATCCATTCCTTTTCAAAGGACCTTGTTCCAATGCCTAGTGAAATATTCATCCCGATTAAGATTCGCCGGTGGGGGTCCTCTATTGTACTACTATTGTTGCTTGCCTGCCTGGGGTGTTGTTTTCGCTGTGCTCACCCCGTTTGAGAGGTCCAATGTTTGGGAGGTAGACTTCTTTGGATCAGTGACTATGATGGCTGCATTGATTGCTCCTTTTGTTGGCTTCCCTGGGTGTTAGTGCGAGGGTTACCATTGCCCCGGTTATTCGTTGAGCTTGTAGACTGTTGTCATGACCCACCTGGTGGTGTGATAGGCTTTCTATGCAGATTAATTTAGAGATTAGCTTTGACATGGAAGTTAGATTAGAGGAGGCCTCAACGTATAGAGCAATCTCAGGTCGCATGTTCTGCACACAAATTTAGACTGCTTCCTTCTCGGGCATAGGATTAGGATGGCGGGTTTCTCCATCTTGATATGAACTGGTCCATAGGCTCATCGGGGTCTTGAGTCAAGGTGAGAAGTTCAATGGTTTGAACCTCTCTCTCAACTTCATAAAAGCACTGATAGAACAATTTCTCTATTTCCTCCCATGTATGCACCAAGTTTAGAGGGAGATGAGCATACCATTGAAAAGCTAGGCCATTAAGGGTCTCAACGAATTGACGGAGAAGGAGTCTTCCATCAGCTGCTATTTCTCGGCACGTTGCCTAGAAGTGGGTGATATGTTGATTTGAGGATGTGGTTCCATCGAAAAGAGGAAACTTTCCTTTCTTGTAATCTGCGGGAAATGGGACCTGATCAATATATGAAGGGTAGGGCCTTTGATAAGGCATCACAACCTGTATCCGGGGATTTGTCTGTTCTTTACGTTATGGGTTACCATAGAATCAATGTCTGCCTGTGAGATGGGGTGAGGGACATAATTGTATTGTGAGGTAGAGGGAAGGGGCTGCCTTGGAGATGCACCATCAGAGTGATGGCAATGGACCTCATGATTAGCTGATTGTTTTGCGACGTCTATACGATCGATCTTTTCCATCATCGCGCGCACCATCTCTTCCAACTTATACTTGCGCTCTTCTTGCACCTCACTAGCCTTGCTTACAACCGTTACGCTGACTATTTATCTAGGGAGATCAACAATTATTTGCATTTGAGGGCTTGCATACTTGACGGGTCGTGTGTGGTAGATCGGTCAGTTGGGGTCCAATGTGCCCCGACTGTACTCAACTCTTGTATGCCGATCATGGGAGGATAAGTTCTTGAGGGTGTTGGGACCGTGGCTACTGAGTGGCCGGGTCGTCTTTTATGGCATAATCAAAGTGCAAGGCTCATGGCCTTCTTCTTCAGGCTTTGTCATCTGAAGAGGGTAGAAGGGATTCAGGCGTAGAGGGTTGTCAGAGCTGGTTGCCCTGACTGCCTTGGTCACTTCCTTGATCAGAATTTGAAGACCTCTATCACAATTAACATTGAGGCTTTGATGGACCTCGCGTCAAAACAGTGATCGGGATTGCAACTGATTGGCTCTTCTTACACAAGAGAGAGCCCTCTCCATCAGGTGCAGCAAACGATGAGGCCCAAGGACTGGGGTCATCTTGGATCGAGGAGGATGAAGGACTCCATCTTCCATCACGTCTTTGCCTCGAGCTCTCTTGTGGGCTCCAGAGACACGACCAAAATAATGAGGCTGGTTGAGGATGGTACTCTTGGGAAAAGTCATTGAGTACCATGGCTGGAGGTGCTTAGCCGAAGAAGGAGGAGCAAGGAAGAGCATGTTCGACTCATAATGAGGGCGAGGGGCTGTCTGTGACGGTGACACGTGTGCATCTCTTGAAGAAGGATCACTGGGGACATGGGGCTTAGCCCGGGCTAGGGCAAGGGGTCTGGCCTTAGGAGGTCGAGAACTGTGAGCAAGTGTCTACAAGAGAACAAGTGGAGGCTTGCCCCTTATAGGGTGCGCATGTGTGTGCTGAGTAAGAAGACGAGGAGGTCGTCTCCTGTGTACTCGGGCTGACGCAATGATGACATTGCCCCAAGGAGTAAGATGTATGTGATTAGTGTGTGCAGGACCTGGCCTTGAAAGGTCTGATCCTGGACGCGGACTCAAGGTAACAGAAGGGTTGCCCTGAGGTGTGACTCGAGTGGATGACCAATGAGCCTTATGGTGTGTGTGAGGGGTAGAGACCGTAAGTCTCTACCTCTATGTGCCAAGCCTCTAGAGATAGGGACTCATGGTTGTGCAGGAATGTGGGGGGTAGCCTTACGACGACCCACAGAAGCAATGGCAACTTGCTTGCCATTTTCAGACAGGGACTAGGCAGCCCTCTGGTGTACCTTGGCATTACAACCGATAAGTGACTTGTCGGTGGATGAGTGCATGCTGTGTGTGGCAACGGACGTGTTGCTAATGCCGAGTGCCTTGGTGGAGGTTCCACCAGAGCGAGGAGATGGGGACTGAGAGACCATTAAGTCTCCCCTCACATCAGTTCAAGTTAAGACTTGGGAGCTAGACAAGGAGTCTTTTTCTCAAAAGGATGGTTGGCAACGAAGTTGGAGAAACTTGTTCCCTAAGGGCACTCGCGAATGCGAGGATAAGGAAGTCCCCGATTCGGATGAATGGGTAACAAAACCCGCAAGCCAAAAGTGATGTGCGAAAAGATAATAAAAGCATATAATAAAAGAAGAAACTAGCCAAACAAGAATGATCTGACTAAGGGGGAGTAAGTCCCCAGTGGAGTCGCTAAGCTGGTTTGGTGCCTCGATCCCACCCTCCGAATCCAGATAATCAAGAGACACGTGTCTTAGGTTTCGGGGAGACTCGGGACATTTTGAGATTGCTCTCATGGGAACCTCCTTTGAGAATAAGGGCAGTGGGTTTGGGATTTACTTGGGCTAGCTCGAGTGGGTTCTTTCTTAAATCACGAAGAAAGTCCCCCAGTAATAAAATTGGTTCAGAATCACCTCTCTTGGCTTGTATTCTCCTGTTTTTTGTAATCACACACATATGGCAAAGGTTCTAAGATAGGTGGGTCAAAGACCTAACCTTTTCATCTTGGGTGAACGTACACAAGCATGCACATTCAAAAGAAGAAGAGAAAAATGAGAGAGGAAGATGGGGGAAAGAAGAATTTGACCACGCAGGAAGATCAGCGTGGTGACTAAACTGGTGAGTAATTAGCCTGACGTGGTAGTAAAACGAGTTTGATAACTTTGACCGGCTCAACAACATTACTACTAGACGTCAATACCGATACTGACTAGCTATACACGATGGTTAGTCTGTCATGGCAATAAAGCGGGCATAATAGTTCAGACGCAACAAAATTATGACTAGATGACAGGACCAACATAACAGGCTAATCTCAAACCCTCCTAATCAAACGAAAGAATAACAAAATGAAAGATCATAAAGAAAGAATAAGAAGAAAGGTGAGAGAAGAAGAGAACAGAAAGAAGAAGAAGAATATGGGAGAAGAGAAAAAATAGACAGTGCTATACGATGTTAGGCGTTGCCGGCTGCATTAGGCAGAGACAAAAAAGAAGACACAGTCGACACTGAGCATCGCCCACTGTATCAAATAAAGAAGTGGGAAGATGCAGTCAGTACTATGCTTCACCGACTGTGTTAGAAGAAGAAGAGAGAGCAGATGCAATCAATGCGAGGCTTCGTCGACTGTATTAAACAAAGAAGAGAGAAAATGCAGTCGGCGCTAGGCTTCGCCAACTATAATAGACAGAGAAGAGAGAGAAAATGCAGTTGGTGCTTTGACTTCACCGACTGTATTAGACAGAGAGAGAGAAAATGCAGCCTGCATTAGGCTTCACCAATTGTGTTAGAGAAGAGAGAGAAAATGCAGTTGATGCTAGGCTTCACTGACTGTATTAAATAGAGAAGAGAGATAAAATGCAATCAATGCTAGGCTTCACTGATTGTATTAGACAGAGAAGAAAGAGAAAATACAGTGAGCGTTAGGCTTCACCGACTGTATTGGACAGAGAAGAAAGAGAACACAAACGATACTAGTCATCGCTGACTGTGTTAGACAAAGTGAAGAAAGAGATAAGATGAAGAGAGAGAGAGAGAGATGAGAAGAAGAGAGAGAAATAGAGATAAAGATGAGATGAAGAGAGAGAGAGATAGAGATGAGAAAAAGAGAGAGAAAGAGATATAGAGATGAGAAGAAGAGAGAAAGAGAGATAAAGATGAGAAAAAAGGAGAGAGAAAGAGAGGAGAAGAGAGAAATAAGGGAAGAGAGAGAAAGAGAGAAGAGAAAGAGGGGAGGAGAGAGAAAGTTATCTTATTGAAGGGTACCGACCCTTTTCTTCTCTCTCCTCTCCATATCTCTAATACGCACCACGAGCTTAAGCAAAAATGAAGTCTTTATTGATTGATTGAAGAATGAACCGAAGCCGTTTACAATTTAGCTTTGCATGCTTATATAGAATTGGGATAAAACATGTGTGTAGGCTAAAAAACTACCTAAAATTGAAGATAATTACAATTTAATTGAATTAAAAGAAATTCTAAAATGGGTGCAAAAAGAATGTATTGCCCTTGTCTAACAATGTGTGGAATTTCAAAACAGTCCCTAGTGTTGTCCGAGAACTTGCGTGATCTTTCATGAGTGATCCGGGGTTGTTCTGATACTCGTTTGATCAAAAGATGATTGTTTTCTTTTAGGGCTCGGCATAGCGATCAATTTGATACCAACTTCGAGCCATGAATCATGTTTTAAAGCATGATCATGAGACTTGAATTTGGGATGAATGTTGAAATCTTATGATCGATTGTGTATTCA
The DNA here is from genome assembly GCF_000471905.2 of Amborella trichopoda. The sequence continues at coordinate 293,629 of NW_006499969.1, read as the reverse complement.
TGTTTTGATTTTTTTTCTCTGTTTCTTCATCGAATCACACTGAGAATGCCGTTATGATCACGTTTCAACAATTGCAGCTTGATTTCGTGTCTGGATGAAGATTTTGTCGTCTTGAGTTTTTGGCTAGAATCTTGAAATCCGGTGGTAAAAATTTACAGTAGCTTTGACGCCTTCGCATGTAAAAACCAACCGTTCATCATATGCGAAGTTCAGACAAGAGATGGCCATGAACCTTACACACATAATGCAATTGGTTTCGTGTCAATCGGGTATGCGAGCATCGTGATTTGGCCACCAGAGTGGGTTGTGCTATTGCTAAATTTTCTGGAACCTCCTTCACGAATCAGTAACTTCTCTCTAGTTTTTCCCCCTATTCGAGCATTGTCATGGGGTATACCACATATTGAATTGCTCATCTTGATGAGATGAACATGCTCACCAAATTTGAGAGTGATCCGACTTGAAACGAGTGAGATATAGGCCGCAAACTTCCCTGCCTGTTGCTGTAAGAACAACCACCTTTAATAGTATTTTAGTGTAGGGTGGCCACACGGGAATAGTGTGTGACCTACCCCTTTTCGGTATTTTACCCATAACAATGTCTTGGAGTGCCTGATAAAGCCAAAACTTGACCCATAAGGGTTTTCAAACGTGTCAGATCTAATGGTGCTGATCCCACAACAATTTGTTATGGGGTCCATTTCTGGGTGCTAAAGACTAATTTTTCTGAGATTGTTTCTTTGTGTTCACCGCCTTAGGCATGTCTAATCATGATGAAACTTGGCAGGTGGCCTTTTAGAGTGATAATGAAGATCTTGACCAATTCTGAGGAAATTCTGGGACCATCAAAATTTTCACTTATTTTATAGGCTTTAATGACCTGCTTCATCTTCATTTCGCATTAGGGAACAAGCTGCTGAAAAATGCGTTCAAACAGTCATATCCCTAGAAGGCTAAACTCATAAGCCAATGTGCTCGTAAAGCTTGGGGCCACCATTCAACTGTCTTGACCAAGGCCCGCGCTTGTCTGGGTAGCAGAATGGAGACATGACTTCAAAACCGAGGTTGACACAGATAATGAGAGAGATGTTTCCCTGAATGCCCGCCTTTTCCATTTGGAGCACTCCTTATGACTAAGAATGTCTTTAAGGCCGAGCAAGAAATTCCCCGAGGTAAAGAATCTAAGGTTGAGAAGTAGGAGCAGGAATTTTTCGACTTGATATGTGTAGAGATTGAACAAGTAGAGGATTAAAGGGAGCCTATCATGAACTTCATAAAGCATGGAAGGCTGCTTGAGGAACGAGCAGAGCACAATAGTGTAAGACAGATGTCTACGAAGTACAACATTCTTGATGGGGATGTTCTCTTTTGCCGATCATTTGACAGAATTCTCCTCAGATGTGTCGATGCACGAGAAGCAAATAAAGTACTGAAAGAAGTTCATTCAGGTATCTGCGGGCTGCATCAATCTGGCCTTAAGATCTATGCACGCATATGCAGACTCGGGTACTATTGGCCTTCAATGGTGACTGATGCCCAAAATTATGCTAAAAGATGTCAGATGTGCCAAATGCACTCAAGCCTCATTCATCAGCCCCCAGTGCCTCTCCATCCTACAGTGGCACCATGGCCTTTTCCCAGTGGGGTATGGATATTGTAGGACCCATCGACCCCCCTTCTGCCTTGGGTCATGCGCTCATCCTAGCAACGACATATTACTTTTCCAAGTTGGATGAAGCGATCCCTCTCAAGCAGGTTCCAGGGGCCACTGTGGCCAACTTCATCCGTCACCACATCATATATCGATTCGAGGTTTTTCGGACCGAATAATCTCGGATAATGGTCCTCAATTCAAAAGTCATCATATCGATCGCCTAATTAACCAGTTCGGTTTTTAGTGGAAGTACTCTACCATATACCACCCTCAGCCAATGGTTTATCTGAGGCATTCAATAAAGCCCTGTGCGAGGTGCTCCAGTAGTCAGTTTCGAAGTCAAAGAAGAATTGGCATGAGAGGCTGCCTGAAGCTCTGTGGGCCTATCGTACCACCACTCAGAATGCTACAGATTCCACTCCTTATTCCCTGGTCTATGGATGTGACGCAATTTTACCCCTTGAGGTTCAACTACCCTCACTCCGTGTCGCTATAAATTAGGGACTGACTAAAGACGAGAAGTTCAAGCTCCGTTATCAGGAGTTGGATTCACTCGCGGGGATCTAGTCTTAGCAGTCAAGAGATGGATTGTCATACATGGACAACGTAAAGGAAACTTCAAACCCAAGTTGGAGGGTCCCTTCATAGTAAAAAATGGTCACACCAAACGGGGCCTTTATACTTGCAACCTCAGATGGAGAAGAGGCAAGGTCCCCTATTAATGGGGGATACCTAAAGAAGTACTATCCCTGATGTGCTATTAAAATGCAGTGCATGTGAAAAAAAAAGAAATGGAAAAGAGAAATAGAACTCAAAAGTAGTTCATTTCTTTTATTGTAATAGAAAAAGTTACAACCACTTGTCAAAAGGCCCATTATTAGGGAGGTTACAGATATAGAATCAATAGTTGCTCTTGTTTCTGAGGAAGACCAACCATTTCTGAGAGCTTCAATTCATCGGATGAAGTATGGCTGGTTTTCAGGAGAGGGAAGAAGTACTCTGATACAGTCTATCAGACATACAAGGCGCACTTCCTGGCGAGGAGCTGGTTTATGATGCCCTCTCATTTGCCATAACTCTTGACCCCCATAAGGCACCACCGTCCATGGTCATCACCGCATGCAACACAATGCCATTCGTAATCGTCGCCGTACCTGATTTAATGCCATAGGCGACCACTTCTGCGTGCAACCCAATGCGACGTGCTACCAATGCCGCGTGTAGTCCAACTCCGTGGGGGACTAATGTTGTGAGTCGTATGTTGTCGAGCATGGCTATCGCCATGCGCAGCTTAGCGTCGTGTGAAGACAACACTGCATGAAACTTAATGATGAGCATGCCCTTGAGGCACCCTAGTTCCCACCGTCTCCAATTCCCAAGGGACATTTAACATTTTGTGTCTCTTCGGTTTCCCCAACTGTTGCCCCTTGGTGACAGTCAACATTCTCACAGCTTTTCGCTTCACCTGCAACCCTACGGATTTTGCTAGAAATTCTTCTCCGTCTGCCTGGAACCCCCATCTAACCCTATTCTTTCCCCTTATCGGTGACCAATCCTACAGAGAAAACTCTTCGAAAATCTCCCTATGACCTCTCGGATTCCCCTCCTCATACTTCTATAGTTCGCCACAACTCATGAGAATGTCATTGTGTTTCTGGTGAGCTCACTGTTGAGCTTTCTCTGCAACCTTTAGGTGACCGCAAGACTATCAGAAGTCCACCAAGGAGTCCCTTTTCGCACCAAAAATAATGTCTCAACCTGATGGCACCACTGTTTCTCTCACAATAGCTTCAAAGGCTATCGTTCTTCACTGGAAAAGTCTTAGTGCATACCTGTGAAGCCCCTTTTACCCTCTCTAAAAGCCCTGACACTCTCTGAAGACCTTTGTAAGCACCTTGCGAATGTCTTCCAAGCTTGTCGAGGCTCAATTAGCAGGACTCTGTGCACTACGATTTTGGCAGGAAGACTCGTGCCGAGAGTTCTTTAGCGGTTTAACTCTCCTTTTCACTATTTTCTCGGTAAAACGGCGAAAATGGGGTTTTACCCCCATTTATAGAGGGGGGTTACACAAGTTTCCCTTCATAAAGCTCAAAACGACGCTCCGGTTCTCGTCTTCAGCCGGCGATAGGTCTAGGCCGGGGATGGTCAAGCCTGAATGTAAGGACCCCAAATTTTGGACTTAGACACTCACGGCAGTAGAGAGATGGAAGCTCATGCTCGGTGCTAAGGGAGATGGCTAATGCCGTGTGCATATGGTTATCGTCGCGATTGTAAAATAGGTAGCGTCGTGCATGAATGGAGGCGTTACCGTGAGCGTGAGAAGAGCATCACCGCGAGTGTATCGCTATCTGGAGCATCTTCGTGAGTGTAGCACCGTCTGGAGCATCGTCTAGAGTGTAACGCTGTCTGGATCATCGCCGTGAGTGTAGCACCGTTTGGAGTAACGCTAAGCGTGAAGACGAGGGAGTATCCCCGGGCGCATAAGCGAGTATCACCGTGCACGGTGAGGCCGAGGGTTGATGAACGTGTGGTTGTGCGCTGGTGGTGTATAGTAGTCTATAGAGTTTTTTCTCTCTCATGTTTTCTCTCTCCATGCTTGTGTGCCAAGTTGCAAAGGCTTGTTGTATGCACAATGATGCTTGTCCCCCATGCTTGCCCTTCTCTCTCTCCTCCTTCATATCACTTGTTATTTGTGTGATGCCACTTGTCACTTGCTACCACCACTTGTCTTTAGAAAGCTGCCACCATATTTCATTATTTATACACTCGACCACCCATGAAATGGGGTTTCTAGCTCTCACACACATTCACCCCGCCTCCCTTTGTCATTTGACCTCTCCAAGCCTTGTCCCTTCAACTTGGACCTTTGCCTTTGGAGCTGGGCAGTCAAGGTGAAGTTGGAGGAAGACTTTGGAGTTTCATTTGCAGTAGGTAAGTAGATCTAGCTTCCATGTTTTCCTACTTTTTTTTGATGCATGGTATTTTCATCATCAAAGTGTGAAGTCCAAGCATGAATATGGATGTGATGGTAAATATGTGTGTGAATGTATGACATTGAGATATGGCTTGAATGTGCTCTATATTTTACAAAAGTGTGACTCTTATTCGTGTTGTAAGTTAAGTATTGTAAATATCTATGATGGTTTTGAAATTTAGTGGGAAAGAACCTTCTACAATCTGATTTAAGATGGAAAAGACCTTGTTTTAATATCTATTTTAGTTTGGATGTTATCAGTCATTTTCTGAAGTATGTTAACATTGTGAAATGAAATTCCAAGGATTTTACATATTTTTGCGTGGGATTTTTATTGACAAAAATATATTAGAATGAGCTCAATCTAATTCTGAATAAAATATTTGCAAGTCTATTTTAAACGTTGTTTTGGAATCGAGATGAAATTCCATTTTGTTTGAACGTTATACCCATTTTTATATGAAGATGTCGCCATGTGTTTTCTGCTGTATAGACTGGAGTTTTCCAGAACGGTTATATGTTTTGTGTGGAACTATTAACTGGCAAAAATATATCACAAAGAGCTCAAACAACTTCTGAATGAAATATTTATGAGTATATTTTAAAAGTTGTTTGTGAATCGAGATGAAATTTCATGTAGTTTGAAAGTTATACCCCTTTTAATATGCAGATGTCGGCCTGTGTTTTCTACTATAAAGATTGTAGTTTTCCAGAACAGTTACATGTATTGTGTGGTGCTGTTAACTGGACAAAATATATCAGAATTATCTCAAACCACTTCTGAATGAAATATTTTTGAGTCGATTTTAAAAATGGTTTGGAAAGTATGTTAAATTCAATGTATTTTGAAAGTTATTCCCAATCTCTGTGAGTATGTCATACTGTATTTTCTGCTGCAAAGACAAGAACTTTATGCAAAGAACATGAACCAGGAAAAATTTTGGGGTTACCCCCTCCCCAAAAGTTGTGTTTTTATGAGCCAAGTTTATCATAAAAGTGATCTCAGGTCAAAATAGATATTGAATCTCCCAATACACCTTTAAAAGTGGACTGTGCTCACTGTTTAAAACTAGATAATTGTACGATGATCTATTTTGAGTTGATGGGCCTGATGGTATGATTCCTTGTATGCATTGCTAATGTTTTATATAAGCCTGGAAAGTATTGGTAATAAGAAAGGAGTGCAAGATGTGCCCTATTATGATATGAATTCACGTAGTATGACATACCCTATTATGATATGAATGCATGATTTTGAGACATGCTTAGTGATATGTGCATGATTTTGAGACATGCTCAGTGATATGTGTGCATGATTTTGAAACACCCTCATTGATATGTGTGCATGTGAAAAGGCTTATGTGACAACTGCTAAGTATTATGTGATATGTGAATGATAGTACCGTGTTATTTATTTTTCTATGTGACTGGATACCTATTGTATGAAGGATGGTACCGTGCAGCTTATGGGTTATGTGAATGGGTACCTACTGTATGAATGATGGTACCCTGCTGCTTATGCGATATGTGAATGGGTACCTATCATGTGAATGTTGGTACCGTGCTGCTTATGTGATATGTTAATGGGTACCTACTGTGTGAATGATGGTACCGTGCAGCTTATGTGTTATGTCATGGGTGCCTATTGTGTGAATGACGGTACCGTGTTGCTTATGTGTTTTGTGAATGGGTACATACTGTGTAAATAATGGTACCGTGCAGCTTATGTGTTATGTGAATGGGTACCTACTGTGTGAATGATGGTACCGTTCTGCTTAGGTGTTACGTGAATGGCTACCTACTGTGTGAGTCATGGTACCGTAAAGCTTATGTGTTATGCGAATGGGTACCTACTGTGTGAATGATGGTGCTGACAGCTAACATCTTTCCCTAACTCCCCATGATAGGACGAGAGTCAAGATGTGAATGTGAATATTTAGGGAAGTCGCCTCCCCCCCTCTTACCCCCCATGGGATCAATATGGGCGCTACGCAATGGGTAACCCTTTGGTAGTTGAATATTTTGATACTGTGACTGTTATGTGATTACTTAGCACGCTTTAAGCGTATCGCATAGCTATGACTGACACCAGTGAGGTACGCACGAGGTGATATGTGACTTCCCTCCAATACTTTATACAAATTGTATCGTTCGAGGTAGGTAGTCAACTGAGATATGTAATGGACTCGAGATGTGAGATTGACCTGAAGTATATGGTTACCTAAGTTATTATGACTGATTTGAAAGATGTGTTTGGACTGATGCATAGGGCTAGAGAGTGAGTTAGTGTCTGTTGATTTTATTATGCTCTCTTATTTGTGTTGATCTATTGATATGAATGGATTACTAGTGTATGTGTTATCTGATATCTTATATTGTGCTTGCTCTACCATGAAAAGAATCATTCTATAATTATGACATAATTGTGATGCACGATTCTTGTTTTATGAGTATGGCATTGAACCTTGAGCAATGTGATATTATCCGTATAGGCAAGGGAGCGTGATACTGTGATCTACTTACGAGGCTTTTAGGCTCATTCCTTTGCTTCCATTCTTATAGTTTGACTACTGCAGGTCGAGGATGGCAGGAGGTGATCATGTTTGGTGTACTGAAAGCCCATGCTCGACTAGTGGATCTCTATTCCTGTGTAGGTGTTTGTTAGTGGTCGACCAAGTAGTAGTTGTTTTTATGAGGTTATGTTTCTTGTGATCAGGCCTGTAGTGCCTTTGATGAAGTATAATATTCAGGATGTTGTAGTCATGACTTTTGGAGAATGCTTATGGACATGAATGGTTTTAATTTATCCAACTGTTATTTTGTTTTGGTGGGTGTTTCTACTTTTTGTTCTGGTTTGCTTTGATTCCGCACTTTTAAAACGTGTTGATGCCACTCCCACCTTAGTGATGTACGTCACCTCCAGTCGCGATCTTGCACTTTGTTGCCCTCTAGTATGGGACAGTAGGGGTTAAGGGGTGGGGTCATGACAGTTATGGTATTAGAGCAGCCAGGATATGATTCTTGTCCTAGAAAGTCTTAGTAGTGTCCTTCGAATAGCTCTTGTTTGGTTTAGTGATTGGGTGTTCTTGTCGTAGGTTAAGATGACAAGAACTTGTGCTAATGAGGCAAGTCCTAGTAGTGGAAACGTCGAGGCGGTTAGGGAATTTATCAAGACCTTAGGGCAATGATTCAAATGATGAAGGACCATATGTCGGCCCTAGCTACCCCTGGCCTAGGACATAATGATAGTGGTCTAATAGAGAAGTTTAAGAAGTTAGGGCCACCAAACTTCACGAGACATTGAGGAGTAGAGAAAACTGAAAGGTGGCTAATGTAAGTAGAAAATCTTTGGATTTTTACAGTTCTCAGATGAGCAGACGTTAAGGATGGGTACCTTCATGCTAGAAGGGGACGCCGAACATTGGTGCCATTCGGTCCAGCAAGCCTGGGAAGAGGATGAAATATTACCTACTTGCGAAGGATTTTTAGAGGCCTTCAACGAAAACTATTTCCTTGGATAAATAAAGGAAAGGAAGGAGGTTGAATTCATAGAATTACAATAAGGGAATCTGACCGTTGATCAATATGTGACCAAATTTTCAGAATTATCCGGATACGCATCGCATATCATCAACACGGAGGCTAGAAAGACAAGTCAGTTCGAGAGAGGGTTACGACCTGATATCAGAGGGAGAGTTCTGTCGACCAATCTTAAGGCCTTCTCTTGATTGGTGGATCTGACCAAGAAGGTGGAAAAAGGTTATGATGACTATCTACTGAGGAGAGGGAAGCGAAGGACAGGGCCTCCACCCTCTGGGGATCCATGAGGAAAGCAAAGTCGGATGAGTGGCAAGGCCCAAAAGAACTCCCAGGGTGATGTTCAAAAGAGCCAGCTTGTGTATTGTACCTCTTGCAGGAAGCAGGACCGGCTTCTGAGTGCTGGCTAAAGACCAAGACATGTTACAACTGTGACAGGTCGGGCCACCTGCCCAACATTGAAGGATGAACCCAAACTCAAAGCTCAGGGTCGGGTCTTTGCACTTGAAGAGGAAAGAGCTAAGGCCTCGACTTCGGGGAACTAGGAGTGTGTTTTGGTTGGAATGTAAAATTTAATGTTTTGTTTGACCTTTACTCCCTGATTGTGTTTAAATTGTGTGCAACTGATTTGAGGGATCCCTAGAGATCCATTTTGTATGATAACTGTGTGGAACTTTGCTTGAGGGGTATGACCTGCCCCACTTAATGGAGAGTTGATATGTTTCATGTGATTAAAGTGATAAGTATTGTATGATATGACCTATGGGGCCAATCGTGTGATGAGTGAAGTGTGATGTATGGAACATGGTATGAATGTAGAGAGTTCTGCGAGGTTTCTTGGGCATGCTTTGAGCATATTATATGACCGTAGTTAATATTGTGATTGTGATAGTTAGGTGCCTTCTTGGAGCATACTGCAGGCCATGACTTTGTGATGATGGTAAGGTGCCTACTTTGAGCGTATTGTTTGGCCTGAACTTATGATAGTTAGGTGCCTGCTTTGAGCGTATTGCAGAGCCTGACTTTCTGATGAGGGTAAGGTGCCTATTTTGATCGTATTGAAGGGCCTGACCTTGTGATAGTTAGGTGCCTGCTTTGAGAGTATTGCAGGGCCTGACTTTGTGATGATGGTAAGGTTCCTACTTTGAGTGTATTATAGGGCCTGACCTTGTGATAGTTAGGTACCTGCTTTGAGCGTATTGCAGGGCCTAACTTTGTGATGATGGTAAGGTGCCTACTTTGCGCATATTGTTGGGCCTGACCTTATGATAGTTAAGTGACTGATTGGAGCTCATTACAGGGCCTGACTTTGTGATGATGGTAAGGTGCCTACTTTGAGCATATTATAGAGCCTAACCTTGTGATTGTTAGGTGCCTACTTTGATCCTATTGTAGGGCCTGACTTTGTGATGATGATAAGGTGCCTACTTTCGGACTATTATAAGGCCTGACCTTATGATAGTTAGGGGCCTGCTTTGAGCGTGTTGTAAACCCTAAATTTGTGATAATGGTAAGGTGCCTACTTTGAGCTTATTGTAGGGCCTGACCTTGTGATAGTTAGGTGCCTGTTTTGAGCGTATTGCAGGGTCTGGCTTTATGATGAGTGAGGTGCCTACTTTGAGCATATTGTAGGGCCCGACTTTGTGATTTTGTGGTGCATGCTTTGAGCGTATTGCATGACCACAATCGAGATTGTGGGGTGCCTGCTTTGAGCATATTGCAGGACCTGATATTGTGATTGTACCGTGGTGCCTACTTTGAACGTATTGTAGGGCTCGGCTTTGTGATTCTGTGGTGCATGCTTTGAGCGTATTGCATGACCACGACCGAGCTTATAGGGTGCCTGCTTTGAATGTACTATAGGACCTGATATTGTGATTGATACTAATAGGGTGCCTACTTTGAGCATAATATAGGACCCGACTATTGTGATTGATACTGATAGGGTGCCTATTTTGAGTGTATCATAGGACCCGATTATTGTGATTGATACTGATAGGGTGCCTGCTTTGAGCGTATTGCAGGGCCTGACTATGTGATTGATTGTAGCGGGGTGTCTGCTTTGAGCATATTGCAGGGTCTGGCTTTGTGATTTGTTAAGTGCCTACTTTAAGCATATTATAGGTCCTGACTATGTGATTGATAATAGTGAGCTGCCTGCTTTGAGCACATTGTAGGGCATGGCTTTTTGATTTGTTAAGTGCCTACTTTAAGAGTATTATAGGGCCTGACTATGTGATTGATTGTAGCAAGATGTATGTTTTGAGTGTATTGCAGGACCTAGTGTTATGACTCTGTGTGTCTGTGGTGTGTGCCTTAAGTGCATCACACAATGGATATTGATAAGGTCTCTCTTTGTGAGTATTGTCAGACCTAATTATAGACTAATACTGATCGTCTGCTGGTAGTGGCTGAACTGATGAAACTACTTAGAGTTGAATGGCTTGACCTATGTTTATAAGTGCGTCAACTTGTTAGCGATGGTTAAATGGATTGATGGAATGCCTGAATTGCTAAGGTATTTAAATGGTTAGTGCATAACACTCTGCGAAATATGAAGTACAGACTATGTGATGCTGGGAAACAATAGTAAATGTGTGGGTGCCTCACCCCAATTGTTGGTTTCATAAGTATGATTTTAGGGACAAAATCCTTTTTAAGGGGGCGATGATGTAAGGATCTCAATTTCTAGACTAAGACACTCACGAAAGTAGAGAGAAGGAAGCTCACGCCCCGCGTTAAGGGAGAAGGCTAATGGCAAGTGCGTAAGGCTATCGCCCCAAATGAAAAAGAGGTAACGCCGTGCGTAAATGGAGGTATTATCGTGAGTGTGAGTGGAGCATCGCCACGAGTGTAACGCCATTTGGAGCATCGTCACGAGTGTAGCGCCGTCTGGAGCATCACCACCAATGTACCACCGTTTGGAGCATCGCCACGAGTGTATCACCGTCAGGAGCATTGCCGCGAGTGTAGCCCCATTTGGAGTAATGCCGCTTGGGCCAACGCCGACATGAAGACGAGAGAGTATTGCCACACGTTGAGGGTGAGGGTTGAAGAGTGTGTGGCTGTGCTCTGGTGGTGTATAGTAGGCTAGGGAGTTTCTTCTCTCTCATGTTTTCTCTCTCCATGCTTGTGTGCCAAGTGGCAAAGACTTGTTGTACCCACAATGATGCTTGTCCCCCATGCTTGCCCTTCTCTCTCTCCTCCTTCATACCACTTGTTATTTGTGTGATGCCACTTGTCAATTGCTACCACCACTCGTCTATAGCAAGCTGCCACCATATTTCATTATTTACATACCCCACCACCCATAAAATTGGGTTTCTAGCTCTCACACACGTTCACCTCTCGTCCCTTTGTCATTTGACTTCTCCAAGCCATGTCCCCTAAGCTTGGACCTTAGCCTTTGGAGCTAGGCAGTCAAGGTGAAGTTGGAGGAAGACTTTGGAGTTTCATTTACAGTAGGTAAGTAGATCTAGATTTCATATTTTCCTACTTTTGTTTGATGCATCATATATATATCATCAAATTGTGAAGTCCAATCATGAATATGGACGTGATGGTAAATATGTGTGTTAATGTACGACATTGAGAAATGGCTGGAATGTGCTCTGTATTTTAAAGAATTGTGACTCTTATTCATGTGATAAGTAGAGTATTGAAAATATCTATGATGGTTATGAAATTTGGTGGGAATGAACCCTATGAATATAGTCTAAGATGGAAAATACCTTCCTTTAATATCTATTTTAGTTTGGATGTTATTAGTCATTTTCTGAAGTATGTCAACACTGTGAAATGAAATTCAAGGGATTTTTTGTATTTTTTTGTGGGGCTTTTCACTAACTAAAATATATCAGAATGAGCTCAAACTACTTTTGAATAAAATATTTAGGAGTCTACTTTAAATTTTGTTTTGGAAACGAGATGAAATTCCATTTATTTTTAAAGGTATACCCGTTTTGCTATGAAGATATCTCCCTATGTTTTCTCCTGTAGAGACTGGAGTTTTTCAGAATGGTTACATGTCTTATGTGGAATTTGTAACTAGTGAAAATATATCAGAATAAGCTCCAACCACTTCTGAATGAAATTTCTATGTGTCTATTTTAAAAGTTGTTTTGGAATCGAGATGAAATTCCATGTATTTTGAACGTTATACCCGTTTTTATAAGAAGATATCGCCCTATGTTTTCTGCTGTAACGACTGTAGTTTTCTAGAACTGTTACGTATATTGTGTGGAACTGTTAACTAGCCAAAATATATCAGAATGAGCTGAAACTAGTTTTGAATGAAATATTAATGAGTCTATTTTAAAAATGGATTGGGAAGAAAGTTAAAATTCAGCGTATTTTGAAAGGTACGCCTAATCTATGCGAGTATGTCACGTGTTTTCTGCTGCAAAGAGAAGAACTTTATCCAAAGAACACCGACCATTTTGAAGAGCTTTAATTCAAATTTTAGGTTTACCCCCTTCACGAAATTGTGTTTTTATGAGGCACGTTCGTCATATAAGTGATCTCAGGTCCAAATAGATCCTAAATCTCCCAATAAACCTTTAGAAGTGAATTGTGCTCATTGTGAAAAACCAAAAAATTGTAAGATGATGTATTTTGAGTTAATGGGACTGGTGGTATGATTCCTTGTATGCATTGCTGCTGTTTTATATAATCCTAGAGTGTATTGATAATAATAAATGAGTGCATCATATGCCCTATTACGATAAGAACGCACCTAGTATGACATGCCCTATTACGATATAAATGCATAATTTTGAGACATGCTCAGTGATATGTGTGCATGATTTTGATACATGCTCAGTGATATGTGTGCATGTGACATGTGCTATGTGACAAATGCAATGTGACAATTGCTAAGTGTTACGTGATATGTGAATGGTTACCTATTGTGTGAATGATGGTACCATACTGCTTATGTGTTATGTGAACGGGTACCTACTGTGTGAATGATGGTATCGTGTAGCTTATGTGTTATGTGAATGGGTACCTACTGTGTGAATGATGGTACCGTGCTGCTTATGTGATATGTGAATGCGTACCTACTATGTGAATGATGGCACTATGCTTCTTATGTGATATGTGAATGGGTACCGACAGTATTAATGATGGTCCATGCAACTTATATGTTATGGCAATGAGTCCCTACTGTGTGAATGACGGTACCGTGTTTCTTATGTGTTATGTGAATGGGTACCTACTGTGGAAATGATGGTACCATGCAGCTTATGTGTTATGTTAATGGGTACCTATTGTGTGAATGATGGTACCGTGCTACTTATGTTTTATGTGAATGGGTACCTATTGTTTGAATGATGGTACCATGCTACTTATGTGATATGTGTATGCTACCTACTGTGTGAATGATGGTACCGTGCAACTTATATATTATATCAATGGGTACCTACTATGTGAATGATGGTACCGTGCTGCTTAAGTGTTATCTGAATGGGTACCTACTATGTGAATGATGGTACCGTGCAGCTTATGTGTTATGTGAATGGCTACGTACTGTGTAAATGATGGTACCGCACTGCTAATGTGTTATGTGAATGGGTACCTACTTTATGAATGATGGTACCGTGCAACTTATGTCTTCTGTGAATGGGTACCTACTGGGTGAATTATGGTACCGTGCTGCTTGAATGATATGTGAATGGGTACCTACTCTGTGAATGATGGCACCATGCTTCTTATGTGATATGTGAATGGGTATCTACTGTATTAATGATGTTCCGTGCAACTTATATGTTATGGCAATGGGTACCTACTGTGCGAATGATGGCACCGTGCTTCTTATGTGTTATGTGAGTGGGTACCTACTATGGGAATGATGGTACCGTGCAGCTTATGTGTTATGTGAATGGGTACCTACTGTGTGAATGATGGTACCGTGCTGCTTATATGATATGTGAATGGGTACCTATTGTTTGAAATATGGTACCATGCTGCTTATGTGATATGTGAATGGGTACCTACTGTGTGAATGATGGTACTGTGTAGCTTATATATTATGTCAATGGGTACCTACTATGTGAATGATGGTACCGTGCTTCTTATGTGTTATGTGAATGGGTACCTACTATGTGAATGATGGTACCGTGCAGCTTATGTGTTAGGTGAATGGGTACCTATTGTGTGAATGATGGTACTGTACTACCAATGTGTTATGTGAATGGGTGGCTACTGTGTGAACGATGGTACCATGCAGTTTATGTGTTATGTGAATTGGTACCTACTGTGTGAATGATACCATGCTTCTTAGGTGTTTTGTGAATGAGTACCTACTGAGTGAATGATGGTACTGTGCAACTTATGTGTTTTGTGAATGAGTACCTATTGTGTTAATGATGGTGCTGGCAGCTAAGATCTTTCCCTAGCTCCCCATGATAGAACGAGATTCGGGATGTGAATGTTAATATTTGAGAGGGTCACATCCCCCCCCCGAATCTATATGGGTACTATGCAATGGATCACCCTTTGGTATTTGGAGATTGTGATACTGTGACTGTTATGTGATTACTTGGCATGCTTTGAGTGTATCGCATAGCCGTGACTGACACCAATGAGGTGCGCATGAGGTTATATGTGACTTCCCGCCAATACTTTGTGCAAATTGTATCGTTCGAGGTAGGTAGTTATCTGAGATATGTAGTGGACTCACGATGTGAGATTGAACAGAAGTATATGGTTACCTGAGTCATTATGACTGATCTGAGAGATGTGTTTGGCTTGATGCATAGGGCTGGAGAGTGAGTTAGTGTCTATTGATTTGGTTATGCTCTCTTATTTGTGTTGATCTGTTGAGATGAAGGGATTACTAGTGTATGTGTTATCTGATATCTTATATTGTGCATGTTCTACCACGAAAAGGATCATTCTATAATTATTACATAATTGGGATGCACGATTCTTGTTTTATGATTATGGCATTGAACCTTGAGCAGTATTGTGATATTATGTGTATAGGCAGGGAAGCGTGATACTGTGATCTACTTACTGAGCTTTTTAGCTCATTCCTTTGCTACAATTCTTGTTGTTTGACTACTACAGGTTGAGGATGACAGGAGGTATTCGTATTTGGTGAACTGAAAGCCTGTGCTCAACGAGTGGATCTCTATTCCTGTGTAGGTGGTTATTTGTCGTCAGCCATGCAGTTGTTGTTCTTATGAAGTTATGTGTTTTGTGGTCAGGCCTGTAGTGCCTTGGATGAAGTGTAATATTCTGGATGTTGTAGTCATGAATTTTGGAGAATCCTTATCGATATGAATGGTTTTAATTTATCCAGCTTTTGTTATGTTTTGGTCGGTGTTTCTGCTTTTTGTTGTGGTTTTCTTTGATTTCGTACTTTTAAAATGTGTTGATGCCACTCCCACCTGAGTGATGTACGCAACCTCTGGTTGTGATCTTGCACTCTGTTGCCCTCCGGTATGGAACGGTTTGGGTCGGGGGCGTGACACCGAGACTCGAATACGAGTCGCTGCCGCCTATGCCTCATGAACCTGCTGCCATCTATGCCTTAACGTCGTGCGATGTTAACGTTGCGCATCCCTTCGATGCTAACGTCGAACGTGCACTTCACAAGAAGCTATCACCATGCGCTTCACCAAGTGATATCCTCATGTGCTTCACAAGAAGCTATCGTCGTACGCTTCACCAAATGCTTTCACCGTGCGGCTCATCCAACTCATTGTTGTGCATCTCTCTCGTCAAGATAACGTCGTGCACATTATCTAAGCCTTAGCATCATGTGCCTTACTAATGTTAATGTTCTGCGCTTCTTTAAAAGGCTTAACGCCATGAGCCTCTCAAAAGGCTTAAGAACGTGTGTGTATTGCTCATGCCTTGTGTCGTGCATCTACCGCGCCCTTGTCTGCCTCCGCCCAGCGCCACGCGCAGACCAAACTCAAGCACTGCCAGCTGTGGTCTTTCTGCTGTTCTCAGTGGAGTTACGTCCAGATCGAGACCTACCATCCCTAGTAAGTAGGCCACCATTCTGCATCCCCAGGGAGTCCTTTCTCTACACCACAATCATCAGGTCCCCAGGGAGTCAAGTGTTCGGTGACAGCTCTGTTCCCCATGGAGTCACATTCCCATATCACCTAAAATGCTCTAGGTGCATGACCTTAAACTGTATGGTCCAAAATATATGACCTTAAACTATAATAGAGGTCTAGGTGCAGAACCCTAAACTGCATGGTCCAAACTATAAGACCTTAAATTGTAGCGACGGTCTTGGTGCACGACCCTAAACTGCATGGTATAAACTATATGATCTTAAACTGTAGCGAAGGTTTAGTTACACGACCTTAAACTTCATGGTCCTAGCCGCATGACTTTAAACTGCATAACCATGGTCCAAGCTACAAGACCTTAAAATTGTAATGCACACCCCTATAGCAAGACGTTAAACGACGTGACAAATGGTCCATGCACATGACTTTAAATTGTGAAATGGACGCACCTCTCCACTTGGTCTATTCTACCACTATCCTTAGTGGGGTTACACCTGTGCTCCGGACTGTCATCCCCAGTAGGGTTCACATTCGCAATGTAGCCCATTATCCCTAGTGGATTTAAGGTCATTCTTATCTCTTTAATCCCCAGTGGGGCTGCATCTGTGCTCCAACCTACCATCCCCAGCGGAGTTACATGCATACCATTGCTCATTATCCCCGTGGAGTCATATTTACCTCAGTACTCCCCAGCGGGCCCATTTCTCACGGAATCACTATCTTTATCCTCCATGGAGCTTTACTTACATGGAAACCCACCTAAATAGTCTAAGTGCATGACCCTAAACTGCATGGTCCATACTATAAGACCTTAAGCTGTAGCGCAGGTCTAGTTGCATGACTTTAAACTGCATGGTCCAAGCTATATAACTTTAAACTACACAGCTAAGGTCCAGCTGTATGACCTAAAACTATAGTGCACGTCTTGGCTGTATGATGTTAAACTGCTTTGCCTAAGACCAGGAGGCATGACCTTAAACTTGCCCCCACACATGCGCACGCGCTCTTTACGTGCATTTTCAGATACGCCTTTTTTAACCGACCCGTTTGATTGCGAGAAAAACCTTCATTACTTCACCAGTGAGTCCGTTCACTTCATTACCATCGTCCATCATTTCCCATTGAGTCTTACCCGTGCTCACAAATGGTGAACCATCCCGCCATCCATACTCATCGTCAGCTAGTGGGTCACCAGTTTCCACCTTTCATCCACATGCCATCCATTTCTCATAGGCAGCTTCGTGCCATCTCCTTAAAGTGATTCAAAACCACCACTATACTCACTCTGTGGTGTTTGGTCCAGCTGTATGACCTTAAACTATAATGCATGTCCTGGCCGCATGACGTTAAAAGGCTTTGCACACGTCCCGAAGGCATGACCCTAAATATGCATTCACAAAAAAATAAAAGGAAAAAGAATAACGAGCATCGTGTATAGCCGGACAAGGGAACGCCATGAGTGAAAATGACGAACTGACATGGTCACGAAACCATGAGTAAACGACTTCCGTGAAAATAAATACCCGGGCATAATGAAAACTCAAAAGGGCACTGTGAGTAAAACCGGAAGAAAAGGTTGGACATGGCAAAAAGGTCACGGGTAAAAGAGCCCCAAATAATGGAAGTTGGTGAAAACTGTCTCTACGGTGCCTCTTCCTAAGTTTAAATGAAAATCCGTAAAGGATGTTTGGGCTAATAAATAGGTTAATGCAGCACTCATAGGCGGCTTCAGCCCATATTCAAAGAGAGAAATCCCTGGTGTCACAATGTTCGGACTCAAAACTACGAGCTTCAAGGAAAGATTATGAAAGAACGAAAAGGACAGAAGACTCGCCAAGAAGGCGAGACAAATCTCACAAAGAAGAGCACTATTCCCACAAGGTTGATAACGTACTCCAAGATGCTGAGGATGCCAACCAAAGGCCCTTCAGCTGACCATCCAGAATAAGCAACAAGAACAAGAAAGTCATTCCGACAAACCACAGATGCTCACAAAGGTAAGAAACTGACAAAGCCAGGGAAAAACTTGCCAGAGATCTCAGGGTGACGCGTCACCATGAGGCCACCTCGCCAAAATCCCTCCCTAGCCGACTGGTCTAGACCTTCAGGACAAGCCAACAAAAAGCCCTTGACTAGACCCGGCAGGATAGGGACCACAGAGGTACCCTGCTTGTCAAAAGCAAACCTAGTGTAGTAGCAAACAACGCCAACCAAAGGCACTTTGACTGTCAATCCAAAAACAAACAAATCAAGATAAAATGCCCTTCAGCATGGCCCTCGACTGCGAGATGGACTTGTTTTTTACCAACGAGGTCCACACAAAAATCCTCAACTGTCAGGATCCAATCAAAATGGCTCACCCGGGAGTGAGAGCCTCATAAGATCTCCCAAACTTCAACACTGAAATAAAAAAGAGTCCCTGAGGGAGGGGCCAATGAACAATAGATCCCTCAAAATCAAAAAGTGTCCTGGAGGGTGAGGACGATGACCGAAAGATCCCTCCAAAATAAAAAAGAGTCCTTGAGGGAAGGGGCGATGAACAATAGATCCTTAAAAAATAAAATGAGTCTTAGAGGGTGAGGACGATGAACAAAAGATCCCTCAAAAACACAAATCATCCTCACGGGTGCCATCCGATAAGGTGAGGACTGTAAATACCAATCTCTCCACGTTGCAAACTCGTCCAATGGGGTGAAGACATTAAAAACTAATTCGTACGGTACCATGAGGGTGAGGACCGCGACAAGATCACTCAAAGTCTCTTCTCCCTCAAAGTCTCCACGGCTGGATCTACGACAAATCCGTCCAAACATCTGAGCATCCTATTAATAGCATTGCGTGGAATTCTCCTCGGTGTTCACGTGGTCCTGTGGCTAGGAAGAAAAAAGAAATAAAGCCAGTGGAAATTTTTTGACTGTTGTCCTTCTCGCTTCTCTCGAAGAACAATAATTGGTGGGGGCATGCTTTTCGAAGACATTTTTCAGCACAATGGGTCCTCGATGCGGAATAAAAGGGAGAAGCCTGTCAATAAAGCGTGATATATAGTGGAAATTTCAATAGTCTCATAATGGACGCAGAACTCATCAAGATCTTCATTATGACTCCAAAAAAGCTCATGGCAAGTTTCGTTGCATTCCGACATGTCTAAGGTAGTGCGGACTAAGAAACAGTTTTGGCATAATCAACCTCTAGCAAATGGCCATGGGACCATCGCCATTGGATCCAGCATGGCTAAAAACCCCAAGGGTCAAATTTTAGCTTAAACGGAAACTCCAAGAAGAAGTTATGGGTAAAAATACCAAAACAGGAGGAGCCGCACACTATTCCACCCTGCAACTAAACACTATTAAAGGGGCAGTCATGAACAGTGACTTGCAACACTCATATCACACTCGCCCGAGATCGGATCGCACTCAAACTTGAGGGACGGTGTTCGTCTTGTCAAAACGAGCGCTTCGATATGTGGCATGTCTTGTGAAGATGATCGAGTTAGGAGAAAAACTAGAGAAAAATTCATGATTCGAAGACGCAAGTTGAAGAAAATCAGCAGGACATTCACTCACTCGAGCGACCAAATCACAGTCCCCGCGAGCCCGATCAATGCGAGACAAGTTTCATCACATGCGTAAGGTCCGTGGCTATCACTGATCCAAACCCCATATTTTATAAATTATTGGATTTCACACAAGATCCAAATGAAGTCACTGCAGATTCCAGTAGCTGAAATCCCAAATTCTGACCAAAGTCTAAAATTGCCAAAACTTTGTTCGGGCACCAAATCGTGTCTCATTTGTTGCAATGTGATCATGGTAACATTCTCAATGCAATTCAGCAAAGAAATCAAGAGAAAACATCGACATGAATACGCACTATCGTTCGAAAATTTTCAAGATCTATTCAAATTTTAAGTTTCGTGATCATGCCTTTAAAGTGTGATTCATGGCTTAAAATTATTATCAAAATGATCGTAGCATCAATCCCTACACGATGGCAATCATCTTTCGCTCATTCGAACATCGGATTGTTCGAGAAGAATCAAGAACGTCCCTATTTCTCAGCAGGGATTGTTTTGGAATTTTCTCAGTTGTTAGGTAGGGGCAAATCAATCATTTTGTACACTATTTTCACATTTTTTTAATTCCAATAAATAGTAATTATCCCCAATTACGGTTACTTTTTGGGCATCCACCTATGTTTGGGCCCAATTCTATAAATACGTGTTAAACTTAATTGTAAAGGACCCACCCCTCTTTCATTCTCTAAGTCGAGCAATAAAATTTGTGATTATTCCTTGAATTCGTGGGTGCGTCTTGAAGAGAGAGAGGAGAGAGGGGAGTGAAATTTTAGAGCGATACCCCTCCTACTCTCAAGGTATTTTCTTCTTTCTTTTCAATTTTTTTCCCCTCTTCTTTCTCTCCCTTCTCTTTCTTCGTCTTCATCTTTTCTGCTGTGTTTTTCTCACAGACCATGCACGTAAATGGCTCTTCCTTTCTTTCCCCTCCTGTGGCTTCGCAGATCGTACGTGACGATGACAGCTCATTGCACGAGCCTCTTTCTCCCTCTCTTCATTCATCTCTATCTCTCAACGAAGTTCGCGCATGACATTAGTTGTCATTGTGCGTAACACCATCTAAAGGAGCACACAGCGAGACAGGCCATGCCCAAGCAGCGGGTCGGACTTCTATCTCAATCCCTAGATTGTGTCACGCACGGTGATCTTCATCGCCGACCGCGAGCCATTTTTCTTTCTTCTCATAGGTCGTAGACGGTGCTGCTCATCGCTGTTCGCGAGCGTGTCTTTGGCATTCTGCACTACCGTAGACGGTAATAGTCATCGCCATCGGTAGACATGTTTTTTGTGTCCCGTACCTATCACAGACGGTGATGCCTTTCGTCGCTTGTGAAGGGTCGTGGTGATGCTTATTGCTGCTCATGTGCCTTTCTGTTGTGGCCATGTATATCACAGACGACAATGCCTATCGCCGCTTGCGGGGGTCTCACTCGCACTGTACATATATCGTAGACAGTTATGCTCATCGCCATGCAAGGGGGTCTCACCCGTGTCGTGTGACTATCGTAGACGACGATGCCCTATCACTGCCTGTGAAAGGTCACGGCGATGCCTATCGCTGCCTGCAAGCCTCTTTTGTGTGCTCTGTGCTTATAGCCTCCCCCGAAGTGTCGTGCTATCTTCTTGTGGCTCGTGAGGTAGGAAAAGACCCATTTTCTCCTTAGTTGGTACGTGGAGAGTATCCTCCCTTAGTCATAAAGTTTGCCCTTCTTCAGTTGGCAGCCCTGAAGGATGGACTCAAGTGGATACAACAAGATCATTATAGGCTCAGTCTCAAGAATTGAATGAACATCTTGACTTACAATTCCATGTATGCAAATTGCTTGCGATATTAATAAAATGCCTTCCTTCGCCTTTTTGTAACAATCCGCAGAAATGGTTCTCTTTCTCTTTTTCTTTTCATTTCTTCTCAATGTAAAGGAAAGAATCTTGTAATTCCCTCTTGATTTGTAAATTAAACAATTCTTTTGCCTTTGCTTTCTACTTCATTGCCTTCTCCCTTTCATGGTTTGAGACGAAAAGGAATAGCTCACTCCTTGCTTCATCATGTGGCAACCAGCTGTGGCTTTCATGACCTCGAATGGGGTAACAGTTGCTACCTCACCCTTGAGTGTTTTATTGGACAGGGCTCATAGTTCATGGTCCTCATGATTTGATGAGCTTAACCGTTGTAAATGCTCCAGTCTGGGGGAGCTTTGGCTTCGATTCGAGGTGACTTCGATTCGAGGTACATTTCTTTTGAGCTCGTCATAAGTCATAGTCTTATAAATAAACTCCTTTAAGTGCTTTGAAGTGATGAATATAGCCTTCTGCCTATTCTGGAGGCTACGCACCTCGCTTCTCAGGTCTGCCATGGGGTCTTGTTCCTGAGAGCAAGAGGGTTGACTCTTGTTACCCAATACTTTCTCGACAAACTCGAAGAAGTGTAAGACCTACTTTTGGCTACCGATGATCTCCTTGTTCAAGGAGGATGGAAACTTGGAGCACCTTCCATGGCAGTTGGTGCACCAGTTTGGACCCTAGAAAGGAAACGGGGACATGCAGAACCTTTTGTTTTGTCTGATGTATAGGTGATCCTTAGCACTGGAAGGTCTACCTCTAGGACTTTCTCTAGCTCAGGGGATACTTCAGACTTGTTGTTTTTTTCTGGCGAATTAGAAGTAGGGGAGAAGCATCGCCTTCGGAAGAGGGTACCATGACCTCGGGGTGATGACAAGGTATGCTTGGGTGGATGGGGGTCATAGGGAGGATCTTGCCCTATCTTTCCTCTTCTTTTAACATATCTATGGTCATTCATCATAAATCCTCAACGTCATCATGAGATGTAGGTCTTGTCTCTCTCACAGACTTTCGCTCATCATCTTTTGATTTTTCTAGTGCTAGAAGGTCTGTGAAATAGTACTTGGCATCAACGTAGTGAGTCTCAGCTACAGGAAACGATCTTTTGTCAGCATAGACCGTGTGTTGTCTTCCATCTCGGCTGTACTTGAAACATTGGTGGAGCGTTGAAAGAACCACCCCCTGATCATGGAGCCAAGGATGACTAAGGAGGATGTTGTAAGAGGTATTGATGTCGATTACATGGAACTGCATGTAATAGTTGAGGTCACCGATCTTCAGACGAAGGTGCATTATGCCAGCTTGCTTTTCTCCTGACTGGTTGAACCCTTGCACAGTGATGTGGGTAGAAGTGAGGTCATCAGACCCTAATCCCAGTCGAGTGATGATCCTTCTTGGGATCAGGTTAACTGCTGACCCTCCGTCCAGCATGATCCGATTGAGAGGGTAAGAGTGCAGTTCTCCATTCACAAAGAGGGGACGATTGTGTAATTTGCCTCCCAACTGAAGGTCATCATCAGAAAAGCAGATTGTCAGGCTAGCCGGGTCAACCTCAAGAGGTTCCACTTCAGTATCGTTCACCTCTGGGTTAGAAACAGCTTGGACCAAAGCCATATGGTAGTCTCTAAGCAGGAGGAGGGCATCATAGATGCTTAAAAGGGCTGAAAGCTTTCTCAAGTGCCCAATTACATCGTATTTTACTTTATCCTGATTTGTCTTCTGTGTTCCTGATCCAGTCACTGGTGTAGGTGGTAGGGTAGGCTTAGGAACAGGCTTTGGTTGAGTTTTGGTTTCTGGCACTAGCTGACTTTGTTCAACTAGTGTGGTCAGGGTTGATGGGGAAATAATAACGATTTGTATTAGGGATGCAGAGGTTTGAGGTTTAGGCTTAGGGAAAAGTAAAGGATCAGGAAATTTAAGGACCTTGAACTTTTGAGGCACGGGCTGTAGCTTCCTTCCCGATCTTAGACCCATTTGCCCCGTGCTAGTTGGTACAACCAAGATTTGCACCATTTGGGAGGCTTCTTTAAAAAGAGAGCTCAAGGATAACTCGAGCTGCTTGGGCATCGGCGACGGTCGAGAATCCAGCCGCCTGAGCTGGCATTTCTCTAACGTGCTCTTGCTACGACTCGCTGAGGCTGGTTGTTTCGAGCTCTCTGTTTAGAGAGCCGAAATCTGGGCATCGTCGAGTGGTACCTGTGGAGAAAATAGAGGAGGGGGAAGGAGAAGAAGAGTTTGAATGTTCGGGGCAGCTTTTTATGCGTCGCCGGAATTGGACGCTTGCAGGGGGTATTTAAGGTCATGCCCCGGCTTTGGCTGTTGTGGGGTGCTTTTAACGTCGTCACCCATTTTGACTGACTCCTGAGATATTGATGACTCGAGGACATCTGCCTGATTGGATGAGAGGATGAGGTGAGCTGCACCTAGGATGAAGTACCGTAAGGTTGACAGCAGAAGAAGGTGCCTGAGGAAATCTTCCTCGACTGGTGGCCAAGGAGGATGATTCCATCTGCTGGCTGACCTAGGTGCTCGCCATCTCCTTCGGGATCCCTGAGGGGGTGTTTTGAACACCCTATTAGGTTGATGAGGAGCCTTATCTTCATAGACTACCTCACTTTTCTGGGATTTGAGCCTACTTCGCCAATGGTAGACTTCTCAGGGCTGAGTGGTCCAGGGCTCTGAAAGGTCTAGTGCATGCTCATGAGGGGCTTGTAGCGAGGCTTCCACTTGAACGGTAGCGAGGGCTTAGACGTGTTTTGAGAGAACCGCACAGACGATGTGGCCTTACTGGACTTTTTATAGTGACTATGGCCTCGAACCCAGTGCACTCCTTGAGTTCATGACCCCACAATTGGTGATAGGGCACCAAAGTTTTTTCGTGGTTTGGGCAAGACGCTTAGGCCGTCTAGCTGACTTGGGGGTGACGAGGCCCTATTGGAGCATTGCCTCAAAGAGGGCCTCCAGAGGGTCTTGCTCAGTATTTTGCTAGGCTTGCATCACAGGGTCTTTTTGCACAGGCTGAAGAGGGACCTGAGGGTGTCTTGAAGGGTCGCCTTGAACTTCCTAGCACTACTGCATCTTTTCTGCCAAAAGTTTATCAAAGTCAGTGCACTCGCTGATGTCATGGCCTCGTTTCTGATGGTACACGCACCAGAGGTTCTCAGCCCCTGAAGGCAAGAACTTAGACTGCTTTATCGGCTTTGGGGTGATGATTCCTTCTTCGAGCATTATGGAGAAAAATGCACGAAGGATAGTGGGTGCCCCATCGTCTTCCTGGATCGTGACTATGTGAGATGCCTCAGCTGCTCTGAATGCCTTTTTCAACTCTTCAAGCTTTATCTGACCCTTGTTGATATGGGATTCGATAGTGTCGTTGAGCTTATAGTAGTCGTGACTGGGGTGGACTACTCTCCTGTGATCGGCACAATACTTCTCATTTGTCTCCTACCTCGGAGGCTCTACAATGGTGACCTCTGCCTGTTGGATCATGTTTTGTTCTAACAGCAGTTGGAGCAGTGCAGAGGTCCACTCTTTGTCAAAGGGGGTAAACCTTATTCTGGTGCTTGGTCAAGTAGTCATTCCACTTATTGGTTTTAAGAGGCGGGACCGCATTATAGGACTGCTACTTGCCCCTGATCTCAGGCATCTATGCCTTAGAGAGGTCTAGAGTTTGAGGAGTCTCGCTCTTAGTGTCATTCATGGTGACGGCTGTGCTGATCATTGCCTTCTGACTGCCCCGACTGTTGGAGTGAGAGTTCGAACCGGAGGGTTGACGAGAGCTGCCATGGTGCTTGAACAATCCCTCAATACAAGCTTCCTTAGAGATGAGCTCCGACATGGAGGGTGGATTGGATGCCTCGACATGTAGAGTGATCTCGGGAAGCATGTTCCGTATGCAAGTCTGAACTGCTTCCTTTTCTATAATGGGAGTGATGTGAAAGGTCGCCAACTCTCTCCATCGAGTAATGAATTTGTCAACTAGATCACCAGGGTCCTGCATGAAGGTGAGGAGCTCGAGGGTTTCCACGTTTCGTTGGACCTCGTAGAAGCATTAGTAGAACAACTGCTCCATTTCTTACCAAGTCTACACCGAGTTTGGCAGCAGCTGAGCATAGCACTGGAAGGTTGGTCCTTCGATAGTCTCGACGAAGAGGCGGAGGAGGAGACATCCGTCAGTTGTCGTCTCTAGATAGGCTGCTTAAAAGTGGGCCGCATTTTGGGGAGGAGACGTGGTACAATTGAATAAGGTGAGTTTCCCTTTTTGGTAGTTTGGGGGAAATGACACCTAGTCAATGTACGAAGGATACAACGGTTGGTAGAGTGGCGTCTCATGCATGCCTGTGACCTTGTTTTTGAGGCTGTGGGCAACCATGGTATGTATGTCAATTTGGGAGATCCCATGAAAATGGGAGCTATCTTGAGTGACTGGTGGGGGAGTTTGCCTAGGAGCTGTGTCCTCACCAGTCGGGGAATTCGACGAAGAAGGGGACCTGGAGGCCTCTAGGCGCACCACCTTTCCTAGGATGGCTTGCATCATTTCCTCGAACTTATTCATCCGCTCCTCCTAAGCGTCGTTCAGGTCATTGATCACCATGACACTGACCGTTTCTTCTAGGAGGTCAGAGTCAGGTGATGTAGCGGACTGCTGAGGCTGGCGATTCGCACGTGGCAAGTCAGTCTGGAGGGGACCAGCTTGCCCCTACTGGACTCAGGCTTTATATGCCAATCTCGTGAGGACCGGTTCTTGACAGTCTTGGGACCGTGTCTTCTGAGTGGTGATCACCGAACAGTACTCCTAGACATGCTCAAGCTTCAGAGTTTGAAGACGGAAGAAGGGATTGCGAGGCAGGAGGTCTTCAGTGGTGGTGATCACCAAACAGTACTCCTGAACTTGCTCAGGCTTCGAAGTTTGAAGAGGGAAGAAGCAATTACAAGGCAGGAGGTCTTCAGGGGTGGTGATCTCAACTGTCTTGGAGTCTTCCCTTGTTAGGATCTGGAGCCCCTCTCCTGCGTAATCCTGAGATGGCTGTGGACCTCATTCCAGAACCAAGCTTAGGACTCGGACTGCCCTGTTTGCTTCGATCATGTGAGGGCCATGTCTGTGAGTTGGAGCAGGGAGTGGGGCCCAAGGATGGAGGACATCTTGGGTTCTTGTGTTGGAGGCTAGAGGCCTCTGTCTGACATCAATCAATTGCCCCGAATTCCTTTGTGAGGCCCAAGTGTTCGACTGTCCCGAGGCAGGCTCAAGATGGTACTCTTAGGGAAGACCTTTGAGTACCAGGGCTGAAGGTGTTTACCCGATATCAGGAGAGCGATAGAGAAAAGAAGGGCCAGCTTGTGACTCCGCCTGAGTCTGGATCCGAGAGGGACCTGCAAAGAAGGTGCGTGTGCACCTTTGGGATTACCCGTCTGGGTGACTTGGGGGTCAGCCCGGGCCCAGTCAGTGGGTTTGACCAGAGGAGATCGAGACCCACAAGCTTAGGTTTGTGAGGGACGAGGCGGGAGCTCGTCTCTCACAAGGTGAAGTTGTGTGCGTCGGGAGGCAAGACGGAGTGGTCGACCCTCCTGTGCTCGAGGTGGCATAGAGTTAGCGCTGCCTTGAGCTATGGAAACCGAATGGATGGCGCATATAAGGTTTGCCCAAGAAGGCCTAGCCCAGAGTGCGATCTTAAGGCAACCTGAGGGTTGCCCTGAGGTGTGGCTCGAGTGGATTGACCACAAGCCTTTGAGTGTGTGCTAGGGGTGAAGACCTCAGGACCTCCGGCCTTTTGTACAGACCCTCCAAGTATGGAGGCTCGGAGTGGTAAAGGAGTACAGGGGATTGCCCTGTGGCAAACCTCAGGTGCGACGACAATTTGTTTA
The DNA here is from genome assembly GCF_000471905.2 of Amborella trichopoda. Next base: position 266,159 of record NW_006499969.1, on the reverse strand, counting down.
CCTTTTGCAGGGATGGACAGGGCAGCGTTTTGACATACCTCAGCAGTATGACTGGCATGAGATTTGCCAATAGTAGGGTGTGTAGCAGCAGAAGTGCTCCCCATGCAAGGGGCCTTGGTGGAGAGTCCACCAGGGTGAGAAAGCAGGGAGGCAAGGACCTTTGAGTCCCCTTTTGCACCAATCCAGGTGAGAACCTGGGATCAAGACCGTGAGTCCTGACTCAAAAGAAGAGTAGGGAAGGAGGCTTGAGCGGCTCGCTTCCCTGGGAGAGCCACGAGTGTAGGGATAAGGACATCCCCGATCCGGATGAATGGGTTGAACAACCCAAGTGCTATAGAAATAGGTGCAGAAAGTAAAGAAGGAAACTAGTCAAGCAAGAGCGAATTGACTAAGGGGTAGTAAGTCCCTAGTGGAGTCAACAAGCTGGTTAGGTGCCTCGATCTCACCCTCCAGATCTAGGTTATCTAGGGACACATACCTCGGGTTTCTGGTGTACCCGAGATTTGTGATCGCTTTCTCGAAACCTTACTCGAGGTCAAGGCCAGGTGTACCAAGCATTGAGAGAGGAATTTTAAGTGGGTTCGGGACTTACTCGGGCTAGCTCGCGTGAGCACCCGCTTTGATCAAGAAGAAACCTCCCAGTTGCTTGATTTGGTTTGGAATTGCCTCCCTTGACATGTAATCCTCTTGTTTTTCTACACAATACTTATATGGTTAATTTGTAAGAAAGGTGGGTCAAAGGGACCCACCCGTGTCTTACGGTAATGCACCTTCATATGAGAAGGCGATGAAGTGCTAGGTTCGATGAAAGATAGAAAGGAGAAGAGAGCTTGACGGAGGGGCGAGACTAGCATGACAGCCAGAATTTACCGATTCCGAGTGGTAACAAGATGGACATGGTTCACAGGATCTGCACGGCGGCAATACTACTCGTAACTGAGGTTGGCGCGTCGGTGCTAGGTTAAGTCTACTCTCAGTCAAGTGAAAATAGAAAGGGGTGAAGTAAAAAGAACTAGACGGTAAAGAGAAGAGGATATCCATACATCAATAGGCATCGTTGTTGGCAATACAAGGAAATAGCGCATCCCTTGTGGACGGTCCTGACGAGGCATATGGCGATAGTTTCTCTTAGGTCACATGGGTGATAGAAGTGGGACGCAAGGAGAATGGAGATGGACACCAGACACATGGAAGAAGCTCCCGGATGGTGATGGTGTTGCTAGAGACTCTAGCGGGCAGCGATAGGTATCACCCTCTATGCTAGATGTGCAGCAGAGGGAGACCCCTGTAGGTGGCAACAAACTTCTCTATCTGGGTCTTCATCGAGACGTCATAGGTACGTCTGTGGGCAGTGATGCACAGCGCCGTCTACAAATCTCATAGGATGAAAGGCAAAGACGAATAGACAGGGAAAAAGACTCGCACATGGCGCTGCCATCACCATTTGTGACCTGTGAGACCAAGGGAGTGGCATGCATGACACTGCAACTGCCGTGCATGTCCTCTGCGAGGAACTCAGACCAAGAGGTGAGAGAATAGCATGGAGAAGAGAGAGAGAAGAAGAAAAGAAAAAGAAGATAGAGAAGGTTTACCTCAAACCTAGGGGTACCGGTAAAAAGTTTCTCTCACTTCACTCTCTCTCTCAAACGTGACACAACAATGGTAAGAAAGAGAAACTTGGTAAAAACTCTCTCTTGTGTGTGTGTCTATCTCTTTTGTCTTCTTCTTTTACATACAATGATGGTACATATATATAGAAGTGTGCCCCAAACATGGGTGGATGATCAAAATTAACCCTAATTGCTTGAAATTAAGATTAAATTGATTTCAAAGAAATTAGAAAATAGGGTACAAAATGACTGATTTGCCCGTTCTTAACAATTAGTGGAATTCTAGAACAGTCCCTATGATACCCTAGAACTTACGTGATCTTACATGACTAATCCAGGGTCGTTCTGATGCCCAGTTGATCGTAAGATGATTGTGTTCTTATAGGGCTTGGCATGGCGATCGATTTGACACCAGCTTCGAGCCATGGATCGTGCTTTTAGTGCAAGATCATGTGACTTGAATTTTGAGTAGATCTTTAAACATTTGATCGATAGTGTGCTTGTTGTTCGATGTTTTTCTGTGTTTTCTTCCCTGAATAACACTGAGCATGCTGTTATTATCGCTTGGTACCAAACTCAGCTCGATCCCTTACTCGAACGAAGATTTTGTTAGTTTGGAATTTTGGCCAAGAATTCCGGCGATGGAATTTATAGTCTATTCGTCGACTTCATGTGTAGAGTCCGACCGTTCATCATGTACGGGGTTCAAGTTAGAGATGGTCCGAGGCCTTATGCCCGCAATGGAATCCGTCTCACGTCGATCAGGCTTGTGAACAATGTGATTTGGCCACTCGAGCGACGCACGATGCTGTTGAATTTCCTGCACTTCCTTCACAGATCGACAACTTCTCTTTAGCGCTTCTTCGCGCTCGGATATCATCACGAGGCATGCCACATATCAAATCGCTCGTCTTAACAAGACGAACTCACCAAATTTGAGCACAATCCAACTTGAGATGAGTGATATATGAGTGTCGAAAGTCACTATTCGTGACTGTCCCTTCAATGGTGTAGTGTTGCAGGGTGGCCGCACGAGAATAGCTTGCGGCTCCTCCTATTTCACTCCTTCCCATATAATTTCTTTCTGAAATGTCTGTTTGGACTGAAATTTGACCTCTGGGGGTTTTATACTATGCCAAAACCAATGGTGGTGGTCTCACAACAATTTGAGGTGCTAAAAATGTAACTCTACTTATAGGAGTCCGTTTCAGGGTGCTAGAGACTGATTCTGCCAGAACTGTTTCTCAGTTTACAGTACCTTAAAAATGTCAAAATGTGACAAAACTTGGCAGGAGACTCTTGAGAGAACTCATGATGATCTTGGCGAGTTCTGGGGCTATTTTGAGATAGTCAAAATTTCCACTATTTGCTAGGCCTTTATTGAGCAGGGGCCCCATACTGATAAAAAATACCTTCCAACAGGGACATGTTGAGCCCTTGCTGACCGATCTACCGCGCATGACCCGTCAGACTGAGAAGCCTATAACTGCACCAGAAGCTGACCTCCTTGAAGAAACGGTCATCTTTATGGTTATAAACGAACCTAGCGCATGAGCAAGTTCGAAGACATGGTGCGCTCAAAGATGGAGAAGATTGACCGCATGGAAATCATGCGACACACGGCTAACCATGAGGCCGAATCCCACTACTCGAATGATGCTGCTCTAAGGAAGCCTCCTCCTCCTGCTTCACAAGACAATTCTGTTCCTCAGCCCGTCTAACAGAAAGATATCGACACTATGGTAGCCCACAGTCTGAAGAACAGACAGATCTCAAGGATGCAAAGTACAACTCTCTTTAAAAAATTGTACCCCTCATACATTGATGAGGTTCTGTTTCCCTCAGACTACAAAAAGGGAAACCTTCCCCTGATCAATGGTACAACATCCCCGCAATAACATATCGTGCATTTCTAGGTGGCATGTTGAGAGACAGCGGTAGATGGGAGACTCCTCCTCCATCAGTTTGTTGAGACTCTTGATGGCCCAGCCTTTCAGTAGTATCCCCCGCCTCTCCCAAATTCAATACACAATTGGGAGGAAATGGAGAAACTGTGCCACAAGCGCTTCTATGAGGTTGAAAGAGAAGTCCAAACCATCGAGGGTCTCACCTTGACCCAAGAACTAGATGAACCTGCTCGCCATCCAAATCCCATGCCTGAGAAGGAAGCGGTCCAGACCTGTGTGTGAAACTTGTGACCTGAGATTGCTCTACATTTTGAAGCCTCCAATCCTACCTCCATGTCAGAGTTGATCTCTAAGTCAGTTCGCATAGAGTGTTTATCACACCAACATAACGAGTCACACAAACAGTCTTCGACCTCAGGAAACAACCGGGGTAATGGTAATTCTCGATCACCGCCCGAGGCAACAAACAAAAAGGGGTAATTAGTGCGGTAGTTACTGTCAGTGATCTAAGGCTCCCTCTCAAACTTTAGACATCTCTAAAGGGGTAGACACAACAAAGACACAAATAGCACCACAGGGAGGCAAACAACAACAGTCATATAATCGGGTACCCCACTTACAAAACTTAATCGAGATGACTATTGGGCCAGGCATCAGAATAAGGTCTATCCCTTCATAAAAGAATGGGTTCCCGCACTGCTCTGACTGTTGTTGGAGCAAAGTATGATTGAGCTGCCTAAGATCAAGTTTTTGATCAAGCTGGTCTCAATACCCATGCAAGATACTGTGCTTATCATCGGAGGGTAAACCACTCTTCAAAAGAATGCTACACACGTAAAGATATCATTGAGGCTCCGATCCAGTAGGGTCAAATCAAGCTAGAGTTGAGGAAGCATTCGAGGCAGTTGAAGCCTCCCATGCAGTGATGGTATTGGAGAAAGATGAAGGCCCACATCCTCCTGGTGACCTGCCATCAGATCTCTTTCAGGCATGGTTTAGTATGACAATCCAATAAGGACTCTTTACACCAAAGCCAACGAGGCAGCCCAAGAGCCTTGTTTAGGGAAGTAAGAATCACTGGTGCCCGTACTAACAGATATGGGGCATGAGCAGAATGAATGCTATGGGTTCGAAGCCGTAGTTGGAGAAAAAGCCCAGAAACGTCATATTGCTTACGTTGAACACCCACAAGCTAATACTCCCATTCAGGAGGGTGTTTCAATGCAAGATTCCCATAAGGATGCCTCTGATCCCGTTGAACCCTCAACTTCCCCACCATGGAGAGTTTATCACGGGCGAAGCAAACTCAACTCTTTAAAGCAAGAGGTTATTCGTTAAGCTAGGGCTGTTCACAAACCTAGTAGGACGAATAAAGTACCTTCAAAGGCAACTAGGAGGAGACAAGCTCTAAGGCCTGCTCGACGAAGGGACAAGGCTACTCAACCACCAGTCGAGCAAGAATTTCTCTAGCCCCTTCCCCTGTTGCTAACTTTAAAAGACTTCATCCCTGACTCCATTGATCTTATTTTCTCATCTCAGCAAGAGGACACCCTCGGGCCATCTATTACTCGGGGCACGTCCAATGAGGGTGATGACATTAAAAACACCCCCCAACGGTCTAAGTTGGAGGAAGACACAAAAGACCTTTCGTACACGTCCAACTTTGGTGATGACGTAAAAGGCTACTCAGATTGATCTGATGAGGGGAATGACCTTAAAAGTCCCTCACCTTCTAACCCTTCCTCTTCTTCTCCTTCTTCTTCTATGTCTCTTGTAGATACAATCTTGAAATGTCAAGACTTCGAGGCTCTTGACAGAGAACTTTAAGGTACCAATATAAGCAAGACACACAGAAGATGCCTGAGAAGGACACTAAACCAAGCGGCTGGATTCATGACTGTTGCTGAAGAAACCCCAGTAGCCTCTTGAGACCCATCTTCTTCCACAAGGAAGCACTAGAGGCCAAGCCAAGTCAGACCCATCTTCTTCCACAAGGAAGCACAAGAGGTCAAAGCGGAAGAAACCCCAGTAGCCTCTTGAGACTAACTTCAAGTAGAGGCTGAAGGAATTAAGGGGAAAGAGCTTATTCTCAAGAAGTCTGTCACATGGTGCAGATCTCGGAAGCATCACTCAGCAAGGGGAAAATGAGCTGGAGATCAAGAAAAATGCTACAACCTCCACCTCAAAAGCTAGAATTCCTGAAGTTTCCCAAAAAATATCGAGAAGGACCTCGTGAGGTTGTTTGCCCAATCACTGAGTCACAATCATCTCAGGTACCTCAGAGTGAATTCTCTCAACTGGATACATCAGCTCTACTTGAAGTTGATCCTTTCATTGGCATGAAAGATGAGGATGCAAGAATCATGTTCCATAGCATAGCCTGGATAAAACAAGAAATGTCAGGAGTATGGGGGTCTTCATTAGAAGTTAATGAGAGGACCTTTGAGGCCAATGATGAAGAGTTGTAGGAGGGCCCAGAAGAATGGGAAGAAGGCGGACCAGCCACAACTAATGAACTCGAGGAGATAAATCTAGGGGATGAGGCAGACCCAAGACCTAGTTTCATTTTGGAAAATATGTCTCCAAAGGAGAAAGAAAATTTTATTGCCTTCTTGCAAGCAAACCGGGACATATTTGCTTGACATTATCATGAAATGCTTGGTTTGGATCCTCAAGTCATAGTCCACTGTCTAGGCATCAATCCATCTGCTAAGCCTGTCAAGAAGAAATGAAGGAGGTTCAGTCCTAATCTCGAAATGCAAGTTGATGCTGAGGTGAGCAAGCTCATGCAAGCAGGCGTCATTCGTACAGTCAAGTATCCAAAGTGGCTGGCAAATGTTGTTTCGGTATAGAAGAAAAATGGAAAAATTAGAGTCTGCATTGACTTTCGTGACTTGAATGCCGCTTGCCTGAAGGATGACTTTCCGTTCTCATATACAGAAATTCTCATTGACTCCATAGCTCACTACCAGATCTTCTCCTGGATGGATACTCTGGGTACAATCAAATACGGATGGCACCAAAAGATGAGGAAGCGACCACGTTTTTTACCCAAAGGGGTATTTTGCTGCACGATGATGCCTTTCGGGTTGAAGAATGCTGGTGCTATATATCAGAGTGCAATGACAACTATTTTTAAAGACATGACGCACAAGGAGATGGAATGTTATTTTGACGACTTGATAGTGAAGTCTGAAAGGAAAGATGCTCATATGTGAGATTTGGAAAAGGAGTTCAAGCTGTTACACCTCCATCAGCTCAAGTTGAACTCGCTAAAATGTGCTTTCTGTGTGCATTCAGGAAAATTCTTGGGATTCATTGTTAGACACCGAGGGCTCGAAATTGAGCCAGTTAAGCTCAAGGCAATCCACGAAATGTCGCCACTAATGACATTGCATGAATTGCGATCTCTCCAGTGGAAGTTGGCTTACATTCGGAGGTTCATTTCAAATCTCTCAGGTTGTTGTAGGACTTTTACGCACCTGTTAAAGAAGGATACCCCATTCATATGAGATGAAGCATGTCAGGCGACGCTTGATGATATCAAGTAGTATTTACTCAATCCTCCATTACTTTCTACACTAGTATTGGGAAGACCTCTCATCCTATATGTTACCACCCTTAGTGAGTCACTCGAGGAACTACTAGTGTAAAACAATGATGAAGGGAAGGAGACAGCTCTATATTATCTCAGCCGCACGATGTAAGCGGCTGAGAAGAATTATCCCCCTATCGAGAAAATGTGCTTGGCCTTAAGCATCACTGTACAAAAGCTCCGCCATTACTTGCTCAGTCTAGAAGTAAAGCTTATATCAAAAGCATATCTTATAAAGTTTCTCATGACACACCCATGCTTATCAGGACGTCTTGAAAAGTGGGCATTATTGCTGATGGAATTCAACATCACATATGTCCACAAAAGGACATCAAAGGCAAATCTTTGGCTGATTTTCTCGCAGCACATCTAGTACTAGTGGAATCTCCTTTATCATGTGACTTCCCTGATGAAGAAGTCTTCTGTGAAGAATTTGCTCAAGAGTGGTAGATGTACCTTGATGGAGCCTTCCAATTTGATAGTGGAGGCACCAAAGTGGCATATATAACTCTGAAAGGAGGAGTGCTTCCTCTATCCTTCTCTCTCACCGAAGCTGGTTCTCACAATGAAGCGGAGTATCAGACCCTTATAATTGCGTTGGAGATAGCCTTCAACTTAGAGTTGGAACACCTCAATATATTCTGTGACTCTGAGTTGGTGATTCGATAACTCAAGGGGATCTATGACATGAGTGTTTGAACACATTTTTCAACACCTTAGTCCTTGATGTGGAATAAAGAAAAAGTAGGCGAATAAAGCCTTAACATACAGTGGAATTCTTGATAGTCTCAGAATTACCCCAGAACTGGTCAAGATCTTCATAAGCACTCCAAAAGGCCACCTGCCAAGTTTCATTGCAATAAGACATATCTAAGGTAGTGGACACAGAAACAATTACAGAAAAATTAACCTCTTGCACCCTGAAATGGACCTTGTAACTAGAAATATATTTTTGGTTCATCAAATTGCCGTGGGGCCACAACCAATGGATTCGACACAGTCAAAAATCAACATGGGTCAAGTTTCGGCTTAATCTGGAACAACATGATAAAGTTATAGGTAAAATACCGAAAAGGGGTAGGTCGCACACTATTCCAGTGTGGCCTCTCTACACCAAATCACCATTAAAGGTGGTTGTTTTCACAGTCACAGGCAGTGACTTTCAGGGTCCATATCTCACTCATCTTGAGTTCGATTGTGTTCAAATTTTATGAGTATGTTTGTCTCGTCAAGACGAGCATTTTGATATGTGGCATGCCCTGCGACGACACTCTAGCAGGGAGTAAAGCTAGAAATAAGTTACCAATTCGTGAAGAAGTTGTAGAAAATTCAGCAACGACATCCCTTGCTTGAGCGACCAAATTATGGCACTCGCGCATAGGATCAACGCGAAACCAATTTCATCGTGTGTGTAAGGTCCAGGGCTACCATTGGTCTGAACCGCGTACATAATGAACAGTTGGATTTTGCACATGATCATGACGAAGTGACTATAATTTCTGACCGTCGGATTCCATATTTTTGCCAAAACCCAAAAGTTGTGAAATCTTTGTTCGGGCTCCAAATTGCGTCCCTTTTTTTGCCATGTGATCGTGAGGGCATGCTCAGTGCACTACAACGAAGAAACCAAAGAAAAACATCAATGAATGAGCACACTATCGATCCATAGTTTTCAAGATTCATTCAAATTTCAAGTCTCATGATCATGGCCTAAAAACAAGATCCATGGCTTGAAGTTGGTATCAAATCGATTGTCATGCTGAGCCCTCCAAGAAAACCGTCGTCTTTCAATCAAACAGGCATGAAAGCATCCCCGGATCAGCCATGGAAGATCATGAAGTTCTAGGGCTGCAGTAGGGACTGTTCAAGAATTCCATGAATTGTTAAGCAGGGGCAAAACAGTCATTTGGCACCCTATTTTTTAATTTTCTTTAATTCAGAATAATTAGAATTATCATCAATTTAGCTAGTTTTTTTAGTATCTACCCCTTGTGAGCTCAATTCTACAAAAACATTCAATAAAAATTTTGCTTCTTGCTTGAGTTCGTGGGTGTGTCTCGGACAGAGAGAGAGGAGAGAGAAGAAAAGGGTCGATACCCTTCGATAAGGTAATTTTCTCTCTCCTACTCTTTTCTCTCTCATATCTATCTCTCTCTTTCTCTCTCCTCTTTTCTCTATCATCTCTTTCTCTCTCCTTTTTTCTTTCTCATCTCTATCTCTTATTTTCTCTCTCATCTTTCTCTCTTCTTTTCTCTCTCATCTCTATCTCTCTTTTTCTTCTTTTCTCTCTCGTCTCTCCCTCTCTCTTTCCTGCTTTCATCTTTATCTCTTTCTTTCTCTTCCTCCTCAAGTCCATCATGTCTCCATTTCCTTGCTCTTGTTTCTTTTATCTATTCCCCCATGGCGGACCTCTTGTAGGGTGTGATGTCTTCTTGTTTCTGAGACACAAACAGTGAGTCGGGCCTTAACCTCGATGGCAGGCTGGGCCTCTATCAAAATTCTCTTATCTCTCTTATGTCCCAGATGACGAAGTGCATTGCCGTCTGTGCTCTATCTCTGGTCTTCTTCTAACATAGCCAGCCAAGGCTCAGTGGCATCTATGTCTTCTCTTCCTTCTTCTTCTAACACAGCCGGCGAAGGCTTAGCGCCGCCATGTCTTCTCTTTCCACTTCTTTCAGCACAGCCGATGAAGGCTTAATGCCACCTATGTCTTCTCTTTCCTCTTCTTCCACCACAGCTGGTGAAGGGTTAATGCCACCTGTGTCTTCTCTTTCCTCTTCTTCAAGCACAGTCGACGAAGGTCCGACGTCGTCTATGTCTTCCCTTTCTTCTTCTTATAACACAACTGGTGAAGGTTCAGCACCACCTGTGTCTTCTCTCCCCGTCCTTTTGTCACAGTCGATGGAAGCGCACCGTCGCCTATGTCTTTTCTTTCTTCTCTCTACTCGTCACAGCCTGTGGGGACACAACACCGTCTAAGTTTTCTCTCCTTCTCTCATTATCGTTTACGCTCGGCTTTACCTTTTCTTTTCCCTCTACCCTCTGTCACGCTCTTCTTCTCCTTTCCTTCTCTTTCTACCCTTCTTTCTATTCTTTTTTTCTTCTCTTGTCCTTCTTCTTTTCTCTCTCTCTCTGAACTCTATTTCTTTCTTTTGATTAAGAGGGGCGAGATTAGCCTTCCATTGTAGTCATGTCGTTTAGCGGTAATGTCGTTGTGCCGATCAGAGTTACTGTTCCCACTTTATCACCACGATAGAATAGCCATTGTGTCTAGCTAATTGGTATTGGTACTTGGTTAGGTGCCTCTATCTCGCCCTGTGGATCCTTTAAGGATGGGGCGGCACTTGTCTCGGGTTTCAAGAGAAGACCCGAGACGTTTTTGAGATCGTTTTCTTAGTAACCTCATTCGAGAACGAGGGCAGGTGTTACCAACCGGTGAGAGAGGAATTTAAGGTGGGTTCGGGACTTACTCAGGCTGGCTCGTGTGGGTGCCCTCTTAGATCGTAAAGAAAGCCCCCCAGTAATAAAACTGGTTCGGAATCACCTCCCTTGGCTTGTATTCTTATGTTTTCTGTAATCACACACATATGACAAAGGTTATAAGACAGGTGGGTCAGACACAAGCATGCACATTCAAAAAGAAGAAGAGAAAACTAAGAGAAGAAAGACGAGGGAGAGAAGAATTCGACTGAGTGGGAGGATCAGAGCGGTGACTAAGCTGGTGAATAATTGATCTGACGTGATAGCAAAATGGGCTCGATAACTAAGACCGACTTAGGATTACTATTAGACGTGATTACTAGTACCGACTAGCTGGGCACAACGGTTAGTCTGTCATGGCAATAAAGCGGGCGAAGTAATCCTGACACAACAACATTACAGCTAGACGACAAGACTACCATGAGAGGCTAACCTCAATCCCTCTTAGTCGAATGAAAGAATAACAAAATGATTGTTACAAGGAAAACATAAGAAAGAAAATAAGAGAAGAAGGGAACAGAAGGAAGGAGGGGGAAGAAAGGAAGAGAAGAGTATGAAAGGTGAGAGAATAAAAGAGAGAGAGGGAAGGAAGACACAGTCCGCGCTACGCATTGCCAACTGTGTTAAAAGGAAGAGAGAGAAAACATAATCAACGCTAAGCTTCACCGACTGTGTTATATAGAGGAGAAAAGAGAGAAGACACAGTCGGCGCTAGGCTCCGTCGACTGTGCCAAAAGAGAAGAAAGGGAGAGGCCCAACCGGTGCTAAGCTTGTGCCAGTTGTGATGGAAGAGAAGCAAGAGAGAGAGATCGAGCCGACACTAGGTTTCGTCGATTGTGATAGAAGAGAAGATAGAGAGAAACCCAATCGACACTAGACTTGCACCGATTGTGATAGAAGAAAAGGAAGAGAGGAAAATCAAACCGGCGCTAGGCTTCACCAACTGTTACAAAAGAGAGAGACAGAAAATTCGAGCTGATGCTAAGCTTCGCCGTCTGTGATAAAAAAGGAAAGTGAAATCCAGTCGACGCTAGGCTTCACGGACTATAACAGAAGAGGAGAGAGAGAAATCCAGTTGGCGTTAGGCTTCACCCACCACAAAAGAAGAGAAGGAGAGAGAGAAATCCAATCGGTGCTAGGCTTGGTTGACTGCAATAAAGAGAAGGAGAGAGAGAAATCCAGCCAGTGCTAGGCTTCGACGACTGCAACAAAAGAGAAGGAGAGAGAAATCTAGCCGACACTAGGCTTCGCTGACTATATTACATGAAGAATGAAGGGAGATAGAGATGAGAAGAAGAAGAGAGAAAGAGATACGAGAAGAAGAGAGAGAGCTAGAGCTGAGAAAGAAGGGAGAGAAAGAGATAAAGATGAGAAAGAGGGAAGGAGATAGAAAGGGATAGAGACGAGAAGAAGAGAGATAGAGATGGAGACGAGAAAGAGGGGAGGAAAGAGAAAGAGATAGAGATGAGAAAGAGGGGAGGGAAGAGAGAGAAAGAGATAGAAATGAGAGAGAGGGGAGAAGAGAGAGTTACCTGCTCGAAGGGTATTGGTCCTTTTCTTCTCTCTCCTCTCTCTCTCCAAGAAGTACCCTCTAGCTTAAGCAAAATTTAGAATTTTATTGATCGATCCAAGAAGAATGAATGCGTCTTTATACAGTGAGGCATTGCTTGTTTATATAGAATTGGGCTAAATTAGGGGTGTACGCCCAAAAACTACCTTGAATTGAAGATAATTACTATTTATTAAATGTAAAGAAATTCTAAAATTGGGTATAAAATGACTGTTTTGCCTCTGCCTAACATGTATGAAATTCCAAAACAGTCCCTGCTCCTGCCCGAGAACTGACATGTTCTTCCATGGCTGAACCGGGGTCGTTTTGATGCCCGTTTGATAGAAAGATTATTTGTTTTCTTATAAGGCTCGGCATGACGATCATTTTTTGAGCCATGAGTCATGTTTTTGAGCCATGATCATGAGACTTGAATTTTGGATGAAAACTTCGGATCTATTGTGTGCTCGTTCCTTGGTGTTTCTTTGTGACTTCTTTACTAAATCACAATGAGCATGTCATCACGATCACGTTGTAACAAACGCAGTTTGATTTCATGTCTGGATGAATATTTTATCATCCTGAGTTTTTTATCAGAATCTTAAAATCCGGCGACCGAAATTTATAGCAGCTTTGATGCCTTGTGTGTGAAATCCCACCACTCATCGTATGGGAGTTTCCTACCAGAGATAGCCTCAGACTTCACGCACATAATACAATTGGTTTTGTACTGATCGGGTATGCAAGTGTTGTGATCTGGCTGCTCGAACAAGGCATGTTGCTGTTGAAGTTTCTGTAATTTCCTTCATGAATCAGTGATTTTCATTGCATTTTCCTCTCTGCTCGGGCATTATCACAGGGCGTACTACATATTGAACTTCTCATCCTGATGAACGAACACGCTCACCAAATTTAAGAGCGATCCGACTTGGAACGAGTGAGTATAGGCCCCGAACATCACTGCCTGTGCCTGTAAAAACAACAACCTTTACTGATGTTTTGATGCGGTGAGGCCACACGAGAATAGTGCGCAGCCTACCCCTTTTTTGTATTTCACCCATAACTTTGTCTTGGAGTGCCATATTAAGCTGAAACTTGACCAATAGAGAGGTTTTCGATCATGTCAGATCTAATGGCGGTGCTCCCACAATTGTTTGACATGCCAAAAGTATGAATCTAGTTACAAAATCCATTTAAGGGTATTAAAGACCCATTTCACTAAAATTATTTCTTTGGGTTCACTATCTTAAACATTTTCGATCGCGATGAAACTTGGCAGGTGGTCTTCTGGAGCACTGATGAAGATCTTGACCAATTCTAGGGCCATTATGAGACTGTTGAGAAATTCCACTATTTTGAACGCTTTCTTGACCAGCTTTCTATTAGGGACCAAGGTGCTGAAAAATACATTCAAATAGCTTGCCGCGTCGAATGTTCGCGGGTCCGTCCGTGGAGAATTTAAGGGGGGAAGATGTTTTTTTGAGGGATCTTGTTGAAGTCCTCACCCTCGTGTGGACTGTTTGTAATTCTGAGGTAGAGGATTTTGTACAGACCTCGTCAATTAGAATTAGGCCGGTCTGGCAATTGAGTGACATGTCAAAGGGCATTGTTCCCATTTGGTCATGGTTCATTTGTTTGCTTTTGGTCGACGTTGTTTTCTGCTGCACCAGGTTTACTTTTGATGATCAGCGTACCACTGTAGGTCTCGTCTACCGGGTCAAGTTTGGGGTAGTTTTATTAGTCGATCGCAAAGGTTTGGGCCTGCCAGCTAGGCGAGCTTTGTCAGTTTCTTGCCTTTGTAGTGTTTGGTTCTAGAGTTTGTTTGTGACCTCGTGGGAATAATGTTCTTCCTTATGAAACTTGTCCTGCCGCCTTGACGAGTCTTCTGCCTTTTGAGTCCTTTTGCAACTGGACTTAGGCTATTGAAATCTTTTCCTCGAAGCTCATATTTTTGGATTCCTAACATTATGTTAACAACGATTTTCTTTTTTTTTTGAGTGAGGGCTGAAGCCGCTTGTTTAGGTGAGTGTTGCATCAACCTGTTTATTGGTTCAAGCGTCCTTTGTGGATTTTCCCTTGAACTTGGGAAGTGGCGCAGTAGAGACGGTTTTTACCAACTTCTTTTTATTTTGAGGCTCTTATACCCATTTTCATCCATTTTTACTCACGATGCCCTTTCGGGTTTTCACCATGTCCGGTTTTTATTAACGTAACTCTTTTACTCATGGTTTCTTGACCATGCACATCTGCCATTTTTATTCCTAGGGTTCCCTTGTTAAGGTGTACACCATGCCCTTTATTTCATCACTTTTTTTTGGTGGAGGCATGTTTAAGGTCGTTCCTTCGGGACCTGTGCGAAATAGTTTAACTTCATGCATCCAAGATGTGCAGTATGGTTTAAGGTCATATAACTTGACCATGGTGGTGATGAATGGCAGTCTGTGGAGGTCATGGAGTGAGTATGGTGGTGGCTTGACTCACTTGGGGAAATGACATTAGGCTACCTATGAAAGATGGATGATGTACGAAATGTGAGTGGACGATGGTGACCGACTAACTTACAACGTGTATGGATGGCGGGATGGTTCGCAGTTTATTGAGCACGAGTGAGACTCACTGAGGAACGAGGTATGGTGATGAAATGAATGGACACACTGAGGAGGTAATGAAGGTGGCAGGCACACACTAATAGATAAGTTAGGGAAGGCATGCGTGAAAGTGCACGTAAAGGTGTGTCCACGTATGTGGAGTAACTTTTAAAGGTCATACCTCTGACACCTGTGCAAAACAGTTTAGGGTCATGCGGCACGGACTGAGGCTGTGCAGTTTAGGGTCGTGCAACACGAATCGAGGCTGTGCAGTGTAGGGTCGTGCAGCATATATCGAGGCTATGCAGTTTAGGGTCGTGCAGCACAGACCAAGGCTGTGCAGTTCAGGGTCGTGCACTACAGACCGAGGCAGTATAATTTAGGGCCATGCAACATAGACTGAAGTTGGGCAGTTTAGGATCGTGCAACACAGACCAAGGCTGTGCTGTTTAGAATGGTGCAGCACCGATCGAGGCTGTGCAGTTTAGGGGCGTGCAGCACAGACCAAGGCTGTGCAGTTTAGAGTCAGGCAGCATGGACCAAGCCTATGCAGTTTAGGGTCCTGCAACACGAACCAAGGCTATGTAGTTTAGGGTCGTGCAGCACGGACCGAGGCTGTGCAGTTGAAGGTTGTGTAGCATAGATCGAGGCTGTGCAGTTTAGGGTTGTGTAGCATAGACCGAGGCTGTGCAATTTAGGGTCGTGTAGCACAGACCGAGGTTGTACAGTTTAGGGTCGTGCAACACGGACAGAGGCTGTGCAGTTTAGGGTCATGCAGCACAGACCGTGACTGTGCAGTTTAGGGTCGTGAAACTAGACCTCTGCTACAATTTACCGTCATATAGTTTGAACCATGGTGTTTGAACGTACTGTTTAGCACCTTGGTCACTGAGTTGAAATAAGTAAGAAGTAGGTCAATAAATCCTACAAAATAGTTGAAATTCTAGAAAGTCTCAGAATAGCCCCAGAATTAGTCAAGATTTTCATCGACACTTCAAAAGAACACCTGCATAGTTTCATCACAATCAGACATGTCTAAGGTAGTCAACACAAGGAAACAATTTCAGTGAAATTGATCTCTAGCGCCTTGAAAAGGACCAAGCAACTAGAACCTTACTTTTGGTGAGTTAAACAGTTGTGGGACCATAGACATTAGATCTGGCATGGTCGAAAACCTCTATGAGTCAAGTTTTAGCTTAATCGGGCACTCCATAACAAAGTTATGGGTAAAAGAGTAAAAAGGGGTATGTCGCATACTATTCCCGTGTGGCCTCACTACACCAAAACACCATTAAAGGTGGCTGTTTTTACAGTCATGGGTAGTCACTTTCAAGTCCTATATCTCACTCGTTCGAATCGGACTGCTCCAAAATTTGGTAAGCGTGTTCGTTTTATTTCGATATGTGGAAAGCCCTAAGACAACGCTTGAGCAGAGAGAAAAATGCAATGAAAGTCGTTGATCCGTGACATAAGTTACAGAAAATTCAGTAGCAGCACGCCTCGTTCCAGCACCCAAATCATGAGCCCTGTGTTGTGTTACTGTCGTAGAAAAAGACCCAGCTGCTCAGCAGCCACGATCCCAAGACCGTCTAGAGCAGATCCAAATGCGATCAACATACAAGAGTCGAGTACAGTCTTGGCATGCTGGCCACTTCCAAACGGGATCCAAACGGGACCTAAGAAAGGGAAGTTTCCTTTATTCAATAGAACCACATCCCTAAACCAGCATATTGCCCACTTCTAGGCAGCATGTCGAGAAACAGCGGTCGACGGGAGATTTCTTCTCCGACAGTTCGTTGAGATCCTCGATGGCCTAGCATTTCATTGGTATGCCCGGCTTTCTCCAAACTTGATGCATACGTGAGAGGAGATAGAAAAATTATTTTATCAATGCTGCTATGAGATTGAGAGAGAGGTTAAAACCATCGAACTTCTCACCAGAACTCAAGACCTCGATGAACCTGTAGATTAGTTCATATCAAGATGGAGAAACTTGGCTTACCGCCATCCTAATCATATGATTGAGAAGGAAGCAATCCAAACTTGCTTGCAGAACACGCGACTCGAGATCGCTCTACATGTTGAGGCCTCTAATCCAACTTCCATGTCATAGTTGATCTCTAAATTAGTCCACATAGAAAGTCTATCACACCACCATGGTGCGACACGACAACCACCTACAAGTTCAGCAAACAATCAGGGTAATGGTAACTCTCGGAATAACAAACGGGGAAGCCAACAGAAAGGGGTAATCAGTGCAGCTGTCATGGTCGCTGATTCAAAGAAGGCTCCCTCCCAAACTTTGGATCTCTCTAAAGGGGTGAGAACGATAAAGGTAGCATCTGAGGCTGGAAGGCAACAACAGTCGTACAATCAGATACCCCCACCAGCCAACCTTGATAGGGGTGAATATTTCACCAGGCATAGGAACAATTTCTACCCCTTCGAGAAGGAATGGGTCCCTATGCTATTCTGGTTATTATTGGAACAAAATATGATCCAGCTTTCAGAAACTAAATTCTCTAAGCAACCTGGCCTTGACACTCAGGCAAATTATTGTGCCTACCATTAAGGATCAATCATCCCACAGATGATTGCTACACCCTGAAGGATATTCTCGAAGAAGGGAACCTGGTGGCCACTAGGCGCTCCATTTTTTCGAAGATGGCATACATCATTTCCTCCAACTTGTTTATTCTTTCCTCCTGAAGGTTGTTTGGGTCCTTGATCCTCTAGAGGGTCCGAGTCGGGTGATGCAGCTGACAGTCGAGGTTAGCGAGTAATGCGTGGCAAGTCAATCTGGAGGGGCTCAGCTTTCCGTGATTAAACTCGAGCCTTGTATGCCGATCTTATGAGGACCGGCTCTAGATGGTCTTAGGACCGTGGCTTTGGGGTGGTGATTACCGAATAATACTCCTGGTCTTGCTCAGGTTCCAGAGTTTGAAGAGGGAAAAAGGGATTATAAGGTAGGAGGTTGTCAGCGGTGGTGACCTCGACTGTTGTGGAGGCTTCCGTGGTTAGGATCTGCAGGCCTCTTTTTCGCTTGATCCTGAAGTAACTGTGGACCTCATTCCAAAAACAAGCCTAAGACCTAGACTGCCCCATTTTCTTCGAACAGGCGAGGGCCATGTCTATGAGTTGGAGCAGGGAGTGAGGCCTAAGGATAGAAGGCAGCTTGGCTTCTTGCTTTGGAGTCTGGAGACCTTTGTCTGCCATCAAGCCGTTGCCCTGAATGCTTTTGTGCGGCCATGGAATTCGGCTGACCCTGGGTTGGCTCAAGGTGGTACTCTTAGGGAAGACATTTGAGTAGCAAGGCGCGAGGTGCTTGCCTAGTGTCGGGAGAGCGGCAGAGGAAAGAAGGTCAAGCTCGTGACTCTGTAAATTCTTGCTCCGGGAGAGACCTGCAAAGATGGAGCGTGTGCACCTTTAAGGTTAGTCGTCCGGGTGACTTAGGGGTCAGCCTGGGCTCGGTTAATGGGATCAGCCTGAGGAGGCCGGGACCCATGAGCTTGTGTTTGTGGGGGATGAGGCGGGAGCTTGTCCTTCACAAGGTGAAACTGTGCGTGCTGGGAGGGAAGATGGATTGTGCTCGAGGCGGCATAGAGCTAGCACTGCCCCTAGCTATGGAAAGTGAATGCATGGCACATGTTGGGTTTGGCCCGAGAAGGCCTAGCCCCGGAACAACGTGAAGGTTGCCCCGAGGTGTGGCTCGAGTGGATAGACCACGAGCCTTTGAGTGTGTGTGAGGGCTGAGGACCTCAAGACCTCCACGTATGTGTATCGACACTGCAGGTGTGAAGACTCGAAGTGGTGAACCTTGGGAGTGATAGTAGTTTGCTCGCCTTTCAGCATAATGCAGGAGTATGACTGGCAGAAGATTTACCAGTAGTAGGGTGTCTAGTAGCACAAGAGCTACCCATGAAAGGGGCCTTGGTGGAGTGTCTACCAAGGTGAGAAAGTGAGGAGGTAGGGACTTTTATGTCCCCTTTCACACCGATCCAAGTGAGAACCTGGGAGCCAGACCGTGAGTCCTAACTCAGAAGGAGAGTAGGGAAGGAGGCTTGAGTGGCTTACTTCTCAGAGACAGCCACGAGTGTAGGGATAAGGAAGTCCCCGACCCGGATGAATGGTTTGAACAACTCAGGAGCCATAGAAATTGATGCAGAAAGTAAAGAAGGAAACTTATCAAACAAGCGCGAACCAACTAAGGGGTAGTAAGTCCCCAGTGGAGTCACCAAGCTTGTTAGGAGCCTCGATCTCGCCCTCCGAATCTAGGTGATCTGGCAGCACGTCTCTCGAGTCTCTGGTGAACCCTGGATTTGAGATCACTCTCTCGGAACTTTGCTCGAGAGCAATCGTAGGTATACCAACTGATGATAGAGGAATTTTAGGTGGGTTCGGGACTTACTTGGGCTGGCTCGCATGGACACAATCTTAGATCACCAAGAAAGCCCCCAACTGCTTGAGCTGGTTTGGAATCGCCTCCCTTGACCTATAATCCTCTTTTTTTTTTGCACAACACTTCTATGGTTAATTTGTAAGGCAAGTCGGTCGAAGGAAGCCACCCTTGTCTTAGAGCAATGAACATTCATATGAGAAGGCAATGAAGTGCAAGGTTAGATGAAAGATAGAAAGGGGGGGGAGAGAACTTAATGGAGGGGGCAAGACTAGTACAACAGTCAGAAGTCATCGACTCAGAGTGGCAGCTAGATGGGCATGGTTCATAGAACTAGCATGGCAGCAATAATTCTCGAAATCGAGGTCGGCATGGCGGTGTAAGCCAGGTTTAACCTCAGTCAAGTCAGAAGAGAAACGGGTGAAGTAAAGAACGAGACGCGAAGAAAAAGGGGAAGGTCAGGACATTTATAGGCATTACAGTTGAGGACGCGATGAGACGGGGCACCCTTGTGGATGGCACTTACTTTTGACGAGGCACGCAGTGACGGTTCCTCCTAAGTTGCACAGTGATTGGCATGGGATGCATGGGGAACGACGATGAGCACCGAATGCGTAGAGGAAACCCCCAAATGGCGATAGAAGTTGCTAGAGCCTTTAGTGGGCGGAGATAGACATCACCTTCTACGCTAGGCGTGCAGCAGAGGAAGACCCGTGCAAGTGGTAACAAGCTTCGCCGTCTGGGTTCTTCATCGAGACATCATAGTTACGTTTGTGGGCGGCCATGGGTAGCACTACAGACTTTATTGGGAGAAAGTGATAGACAAGGAGAAGGGGAAGAAGACTCGCGCATGGTACTGTCATCACCATGCGTGACCTGTGAGACTAAGGGAGAGGTATGCAGAGCACTGCCACTGTCGTGCACGGCCTTTGTGAGGAAATTAGACGTAGAAGGATAAGAGAGGGGAGAGGAGAGAGAGAAGAAGAAAAAAAAGAATAGAGAGAAGGTTGACCTGAACCCTAAGGGTACCGATCAGAAGTTTCTCTCACCTCACTCTCTCTAATGTAACACCACAATGGTAAGAAAGAGAAACTTGTTTTAAGTGAAAACTCTCTCTTGTATGTGTGTATGTGTCTGTCTTTTGTATCCTTTCTATATCCTTTACTATGTACAATGATGGTACGTATATATAGAAGTGTGCCCCAAACATGGGTGGGTGATCAAAAGTAACCCTAATTGCTAAAAATTAAGATTAAATTGATTTAAAAGAAATTAGAAAATAGGGGCTCCTTCCTAACAAGTTATGGAATTCTAGAACAATCCCTGTATTGCCTTAGGTCTATTCATGTGAAATAAACAGTTTATTAGTCAATCACTGCAATAGTAGGGATTCACATTCACTAGTCAATCTTTATCAACTCACTCCTTAGTTCGCCTACTCTCGCAGTAGAGACCGTATCCATCAGGCTAAGCCAATCCCGTTACTTAGGACCTCTACTATCTCACAAGGGGGAGGGTAGTGACAAGTGGGAAAAAATGCATTTTGAAATTCACTCATACTCAAGCACACAGCCCCGAGCACGCATTAGGGGTTCGATAGGTACTAACCTTGCAAGGTGTCAGTCACCAGTTTCATCTCAAGAATCTCAGGGGGTGCGACCCCCCCATTTCACTGTCCCTTAATTGCATCCTATCATTCAACTAGTTAAGCGATAAAGCCGGCATCACTTTCCTCAGACTAGTAATCCTCACTACCGATGAGTGCCCCATGGTACAGTACCTACTATAAATGGGTGTCCCATTGCAAAGTGGTCATTATTCTGACCTCGTATCGTGTTGAAGAATTTAATTTCCATTTTTGTTGAAGCAATGCATTGTAGCTGATAAATCACTATTTGAACATGTTTTTCAGCACCTTGGGTCCCCGATGCCGAATAAAGATGAAGCTGGTCAATAATGCTAGATATACAGTGGAATTTTCAACAATCTCAGAATTTCCCTAGAATAGGTCAAAATCTTTCCAACCACTTCAAAAAGCCACTTGTCAAGTTTCCTCACAATTCAACATGTCTAAAGTGGTGCAATCACAGAAACAGTTTTGGAAAAATCAGCCTCTAGCACCTTGAAATGTGCCCTATAACTAGAACACTATTTTTGGTGCTTCAAATTGTTTTGGGACCACCTGTATTAGATTCGGCACGGTCAAAAACCCTTTATGGGTCAAGTTTCGACTTAATCGGGCACTCCAAGATAAAGTTATGGGTAAAATACCCAAAATGGGTAGGCTGCAAACTATTCCCTTACGCCCTCCCTGCACAAAAACACCATTAATGGTGTTTTCTTTTACAATCTCAGGTAATAAATTTTGAGGGCCATATCTCACCCTTTCCAAGTCAGATCACGCTCAAATTTTGTGAGCGTGTTCATCTCGTCAAGACGAGCGTTTTGATATGTGGTACATCCCTTGATGATGCCCGAGCAGGGAGAAAACCTAGAGAGAAGTTTTCTATTTGTGAAGAAAGTTGTAAGAATATCAGCAGCAACACGCTCGCTCGAGCGGCCAAATAATGGTGCTTGCGCATCAAATTGACACGAGATGAAGTCCATCATGTGCGTAAGGTCCAAGGCTACCATTTTTTCGAAACCTATATGTGATGAACGGTCAGATATCGCACATGAAGCTGATAAAGTTGCTATAAATTTCGGTTATCGAAATTCAGATTCTGAGAAAAAACTCAAGACTACAAAACCTTTGTTCGGGCATGACTTCGAGCAGCGTTTTTTGTCATGTGATCATGACGACATGCTTAGTGTGATCCAGAGAAGAAATCATGGAAAAACATCAAGAAACGACTACATTATAGATCAGAAGATTTCAAGATTTGCATGAATTTATCGTGGCTTTAAAACACAATCCATGGCTCGAAGTTGGTATAAAAAAGATCGTCAGGTCGAACCCTACAAGAAAACAATGATCTTTTTGAAAAACGTGCATCAGAGCAACCCTAGATCATCTATGGAAGATCACACACATTCTAGGGCAGCAGCATAGACTGTTTTCGAATTCCATGAATTATTAAGCAAGGGTAAAATAGTCATTTTACACCCATTTTCTTAATTTCTTACAATTCAAAATAATTGTAATTATCATCAATTAGGACAGTTTTTGGGCATCCACCCATGTTTCGGTCCAATTCTATAAATATATACTAAACCTAATTGTAAAAGGATCCCCCCTCAGACATTCAATTGATGAATAAAATTTGAGTTTTTACTTAAGTTTGAGAGATACATCTTGGAGAGAGAGAGAAGAGAGAGAAGAAAAGGTTTGGTACCTCTCAACAAAGGTAACTTTCTCTCTCCTCTTTTCACTCTCCTCTTTCTTTCTTTCTCTTTCTCTTATCTATCCCTTTCTCTCTCCTTCTCTCATCTATCTTTTTCTCTCTACTCTGCTCATCTTTATCTTCCTCTTCATCTCTGTTTCTTATCTCTGTCTCAAACATGGACGACGGTGACCATCGTCATGCATGTCTCTCTCTCTTTTCTTCTTCCTTCTCTTTCTGATTTATCTTTGTCTCTCTCTAACTGAACATGCTCAACGATGGTAATGTCGTGCATGAATCTCTCTCTCTATTTTGTTCTCTTTCTAACACACGTGGCAGTGGCAAAGCCGTGCGTGTTTCCTTTCCTCCTCTTTCCTAATTTATTTTTCTCTTTCCTTCTTTCTCCTCTAGTTCTCCCTCAATCTCTCTCCTCACTTTCCTTTTCTCTCTCTTCTTACTTTTTTTTATCTCAATGCTCACTTTCGTTCTCTCTCTACTTTCCTTTTCTTTTTTCTCGTCCCTAAATTCTCTTTCTTCCTCTCTTTCTATCCTTCTCTCTCTACTTTCCTTTTCTTCTTTCTCTTCCCTAACTCTTTCTTTCCTTCTCTCACCCATTATTTCCTTCTCTCTCCTCGTCAGTCATACACGATGATGCTGATCGCGGGGCATGATATTTTCATGGTTCTCTTATCTTCTGAAACTATGCACAGTGAGCTAGGCCTTAAACTAAGTAGCAGGCCGGGCCTCTGTCCAAAGCTTCCAGTTTTCCATGTAGTGCATGGCGATGCTTATCGCCGCGTATGACATTCTTTCTCATTCCTATCTCTCCTATGTCAAGGACAGCAGTGACCATTATTGTCTATATTCTTTCTCTCTCCTCTCTCCCCTATCATGGATGATAATGACCATCACCGTCCATGGCCTTTCTCTCTCTTATCTCCTTTATCATGGATGGTAGTGACCATCATCGCCCATATTTTTCTCTCTATTCTTTCTCTATCATCTCTTCCCTCTCCTTTCTCTCTCAACTCTTCCCTCTCCTCTCTCTCTATTCTCTTCCCTCTCCTTTCTCTCTCTTCTTTCTCTCTCTTCTTTTCTCTTTGTTCTCTTATCTATTTTCTCTCTATTCTCTTCTCTCTTCTTTCTCTCTCTTCTTTTCTCTCTATTCTCTTCTCTCATCTTTCTCTCTCTTCTTTTCTCTCTATTCTCTTATCTCTTTTCTCTCTCTTATCTCCTTTCTTTTTCTCATCTCTTCTCTCTTCTTTCTCCCTCTTCTCTTCTCTCCTATTTCTCTCTCTACTTTTCCTTTTTCTCCTCTTTCTTTCTCTTCTTTCTTCTTCGTCGCTCATTTGACCAAGGGGTAAGTCTAGCACTTCACAGTAGTCTCTTTGTCGAGCAGTATTGTCGTTGAGTCGGTTTAATACCATGCTCGTCTTACTGCCACGTTGAACTAGTTGTTGTGCCAGGCCGATTAGTGTCAGTGTTATGTCGTAGAGTAGTACTGTCGTTGTGTACGTCCATGTTACCGTGCCCATTTGGCTATCACGTTAGGTCAATCATCATACCAATCTAATCGCTGTACTAGGCTAGTCACCTAGTCATAAGCTTTCTTTCTTCTCTTTTCTTATTTCTTATCCTTTTTCCCAACCCTTATCTCATTATTTCTTCACTTTTATCCTTTGAATGTGCACGCCTGTGTACATTCGCCCAAAGACAAGGTGGGGTCCTTTGGACGACTTATCATGTAACATTTGCCATGTGTGTGTGATTGCAGAAACAAGAGAATGCAAGTCAAGGGAGGCGATTTCAATCCAATTGTAGGACTAGGGGGCATTTCTTAGTGATCTAAGAGGGTGCCTACGAGAGCTAGCCCGAGTAAGTCCCAAACCCACCTTAAATTCCTCTCTCAACAGTTCGTATACTTGGCCTTGTTCTTGACCAACGTTCTCGAGAGAGCGATCTCAAGTCCCGGGTTTCCCTAAAACCCGAGACACCTACCGTCAAATCACCTAGATTTGGAGGGCAAGAGTGAGGCACTTAACCAGCTTGGTGACTCCACTTGGGATATACTACCCTTCGTCGGATTGTACTTGTTTGGCTAGTTTCTCCTTTGCTTTTCTGCATTACTTTCACATGGCTTCTGGGTTGTTTAACCTCTTTATTTAGATCGTGGATTTTCTCATCCCCGCATTCGTGAGCATCCCTCGGGAACAAATTCCTCGAACTTCGTTCCCAACCTTCTTTCTAAGCAAAGACCCAGCGTCTATCTCCCAGGTCTTAAACTGGATAGGTGTGAGGAGGGACCTAAAGGTCCCTAACTCCTCATCTTCTTACTTAAGTGGAACTCCTACCAAGGCACTCTACATGGTAGCACATCTGCTACGGCTCACAGCATGCACCCTGTCACTAGCAAGTCACTTGTCGGTTGTATTACCGAGGTACACAGAAAGACTGCCCAGTCCCTTACTGCAAAGGGCAAAGAAGTTGCCTTTGCTCCTGTGGGTCGCTGCAAGGCTACCCCCCACATTTCTGCACCACCACGAGTCTTTATGGGTAGAGGCTCGACATATCAATGTTGAGACCCGGCGGCCTCCACCTCATGCACACACATAAAGACTCGTGGGTTATCCACTCGAGTCACGCCTTGGGGCTGCCCTTATGCCACCTAGAGTAAGCATTCATGGTTAAGCCTCCTTGGGCCGAAACCTGTATACACTATGCATGTGCATCTCACTGCTCAGGGCTACGCCGTTGCTATGCTAACCCAAGCACACAGGAGATGACCCCTTTGTCCTTCCACTCAGCACACACCTGCGCACCCTAGGGTAAGTTTCCACTTGTTTCCTTATAGATACATGCTCGCAGTACTCAACCTCCTAGGGCCAGACCACCTGTTCGAGCTCGGGTTGATCCCCAAGACACCTGCATTGCTACTTCAAGGGGCACACGTGCACCCCCATCCCCAGCAACTGCTTTCTCTCGACTGAGAACCTGCCAGGAGCAGGTCCCTTCTTCTCCTGCCCTTTCTCCTTCAGGCATACACCACAAGACTTGATACTCGAAGGTTTTCCCTAAGAGTACCATCCTTGGCAAACCCCATCAGGTCAGCTATGCCGCTGTAGCCCATAAAGGAGCTCGGGGCAAAGGCCAAATGATTGATGAAATTCTTCAACTTCCAAGGCAGCATCCCAAGTTGACCCCTATTTAAGGTCCACATTCGCTGCCCCATCTCATGAACATGGCCCTCTCAAGCTCTAAGAAGGCGTGTCAACCTTGATCCCAGTCCCAATTCTAGATAGAAGTCTATCGCAGCCTCAAGCTCAAGCAATATAGAGTACAGCAAATCCAGATCAAGGAGCCGACCAGAAAAGTCGGGGCACCCAATTCCAAGGGTCTCCTTCCTGAAAATCCCTTCTACCCTCTTCGAATCAATGAGACTGAAGAAGAGGTGTTAGAATCCTGCATCGTGGTCAATATCATAGGATATTACTTAGCCATTCAGTAGCCACAGTCTCAACACCATTGAGAACAAGTCCTTACACGCTCGGCATACCAGAGTCGAGTTTAGTTGGGGCATGCTGACAGATCTGTTGCGCACAATCCGCCAAGTCCGGAAGCCTTCAGCCGCACCTAAGACTGGTTTCCCAGGAGAAACGGTTAGCGTCAAGGTTTTAAATGAACTGAGCGACTCCCAAGAAGCACACATGGTAAGGGTCGAACAGACAATGGAAGCAATGTTGAAAAAAATTGATCACATGGAGGCTACGTGACACTCGGCTAACCATAAGGTCAATTCCCATCATTCAAAGGATACAGCTCCAAGGCAGCCTCCTCTTTCTGTCTCACAGAACAATTATGTTCCTCACCCCATCTCACAGGAAGACATCGATGCTATGGTAACTCACAACCTAACGAGCAAACAAATCCTGGGAATACACGGTGCAATGCTTTACCAGAAGTCGTACCCCTCCTACGTTGATCAGGTGTCATTTCCCTCGGATTACAAGAAAGGGAAGTTTCCCTTGTTCAATGGTATGACATCCCGACACCAGTATATCGCCTACTTCCTAGCGGCATGTCGAGAAACAGCGGCCGATAGGAGACTCCTCCTCTGTCAATTCGTTGAAACTCTTGATGGCCTAGCCTTCCAGTGGTATGCTCGACTGCCCTTAAATATAGTACATACTTGGGAGGAAATGGAAAAACTATTCCATCAGTGCTTTTATGAGGTCGAGAGAGAGGTCCAAACCATAGACCTCCTCACCTTGACCCAAGAACCTGACAAACCTATGGACCAATTCATAGTAGGGTGGAGAAATTTAGCTGCCCGTCACCCTAATCCTAATCCTGAGTAAGAAGTAGTTCAAACTTGTGTACGAAACATGCGTCCTGAGATCACTCTACATGTTGAGGCTTCTAATCCAACCTCCATGTCAGAGCTGAACGCTAAGTCAGTTCGCATAGAGAGTTTGTCACGCCACCATGGCCGGTCACCATTACAGGCTTGAAGTTTGAGAAATAACTGGGGCAATGGTAATTCTCAGACCAATGCCTAGAGAGATCAACAAAAATGGGTAATCAATGTAGCTATTACTGTCAGTGATCCAAAGAAGGCTACCACTCAAACTTTAGAGAGCACCTCAAGGAGGCAAACAACATCAATCATATAACCGAGTACCCTCAATTGCAAACCTTAATCGACGTGACTATTGAACCAAATATCAGAATAAGGTTTATCCTTTTGAAAAGGAATGGGTTCCCGCGACACTCTAACTATTACTGAAACAGAACAAGATTGAGCTGCCCGAGATCAAGTTTCCCAATTAAGCTGGTCTCGATACGCATGCAAGATATTGTGCTTATCATTGAAGGGTAAACCACTCCACAAAAGAATGTCAGACACTTAAAGATCTCATCGAGGCTCTGATCCAGAAGGGTAAGATCAAGATCAAAGAACTCAAGAAAGCATTCGGGGCAGCTGAGGCTTCCCATCTGGTAATAGTACAAAAGAGAGACGAAAGCCAACACCCTTCTAATGAGCTATCAATAGATCTTCTCCACGCATTGCTCTACATGATGCTCCAACAAGGACTCATTACACCAAAGCCGGTGACGCAGCCCAAACACCTTACCCAGGGGACCAAGAATCACTGGTACCCATACCATCAGATATGGGGCCATGAGTTGAATGAATGTTATGGGTTCGAAGCTGTAGTTTCGGAAAAAGTCCAAAGAGATTACATTGCTTACACCCAACACCCTCAAGGCACTATGCCCATCCCAGAGTACGTTTCAACGCAAGCCTCTCTAAAGGATGCTTCTGATCCTGCTAAACCCAGGACTTCCCAACCATAGAAAGTTCATCACGGGCGGAGCAGGCTCAAGTCTTTAAAGAGAAAAGTGATTCATCAAGCTAGGGCTGTTCACAAACCTAGCAGGACGGACCAGCCACCTCTAAAGGTGATTAGAAGGAGACGAGCACCAAGGACCGTTTGTAAGAAAAACATGGTTCCTTAGCCACCCGTCGAGCAAGAATTTTACATGCCTCTTTCTTCATTGCTGACTTTAAATGACTTCATATCGGTCGCCATCGACCTTATTATCCCTTCGTCACATCAAGAGGATGCCCTTGGGTCATCTCGTACTCGGGGCACGTCCAATGAGGGTGGCAACATAAAAAGCACCCCCTAACGGTTTGAGCAGGGGAAAAACCTAAAAGACTCCTTGCACACGTCCAACTCTGATGATGATGTAAAAATCTGCTCAGATCATTCCAATGAGGGGAACGATCTTAAATCCCCCTCACCTACTACCCTTCTTATTCTTCTTCTTCTTCTTCTTCTTCTCCTTCTTCTTCCCCCTCCTCCTATTCTATGTCTCTTGCAGGTACAACATTGAAATGTCAATACTTCGAGGCTCTTGACAGAGAGCACGAAGGAACAAACATAAGTAGGATGCATCGGAGGCATCTGAGAAAGATGCCAGCCCAGGCAGTTGGATTCTTGACAGTCGATGATGGTTAGATGCCACCATCTCAACCTCTACAACCTTTGGGGATCGGCCAACATGCATCTCAGGTTTTAAGGGAAGACAGGGGGCGTTTTTAGATCGCTCTCTCAGGAACCTTGTTCAAGAAGGGGGTATGTGTTACCGATCGGTGAGAGCGGACTTTAAGATGGGATCGGGACTTACTCGGGCTGTCGTGTGGCCATCCTCTTAGATCATGAAGAAAGCCACCCAGTGATAAAACTGGTTCGGAATCACCTCCCTTAGCTTGCATTCTTCTTGTTTTCTGTAATCACACACATATATGGCAAAAGTTATAAGACAGGTGGACCAAGCCTCACCATTTTCCTCTTTGATGAATGTACACAAGTATGCACATTCAAAAAGAAGAAGAGAAGCAAAACCGAGGAAAGAAGAATTCGATAAAGCCAGAGGATCAGAGCGGTGGCTAGGCTGGTGAATAATTGGCTTGACGTGATAGAAAAACAAGCTCGGTAACTAAGATGAGCTCAATCTTAAAATCCGGTGGCTGGAATTTATAGATTCTTTTATGCCTTCATGTGTTAAATTCAACCATTCATCGTACGTGAGGTTCGGACCAGAGATAGCCTCAGACCTCAGGAACATAGTGCAATTGGTTTCATGTCAATCGAGTATGCGAGAGTCGTGATCTAGCTACTCAAACGAGGCATGCTACTGCTAAATTCTCTGCAACTTCCTTCATGGATCAGCCACTTTCATTTAATTTTTCTCTCTGCACGGGCGTCGTCACAGGGCGTACCACATCAACTTGCTTGTCTTGATGAGACGAACACACTCACCAAATTTGTGAGAGATCCGACTTGGAATGAGTGAGATATGAGCCTCGAAAGTGACTGCCCGTGACTGTAAAAACATCCACCTTTAATGGTGTTTTGATGCAGTGGGGCCACACGGGAATAGTGTGCGGCTTACCCCTTTTCAGTATTTTACCTATAACTTTGTCTTGGAGTGCCCAATTAAGCCGAAACATGACCCATAGGGGTTTTAGACCGTGCCAGATCTAATGGAGGTGGTCCCCATAGCTGTTTGATGTACCAAAGGTATGGCTCTAATTACAGGGTCCATTTTAGGGTGTAAGAGACGGATTTCGCTGAAACTATTTCTTTGTGTTCATTGCCTTAGACATGTCTAATCGTAATGAAACTTAGTAGGTGGTCCTTTGAAGTGTTGATGAAGATCGTGACCAATTTTGGGGCCAT
Source organism: Amborella trichopoda (assembly GCF_000471905.2). Next base: position 236,464 of record NW_006499969.1, on the reverse strand, counting down.
TCTGAGACTGTCAGGAATTTCCACTGTTTTGTAGGCTTTACTGACCTGCTTCCTATTAGGAACCAAGGTGCTGAAAAATATGTTCAAACAACTTGCCCCGCCAAATGTTGTGCTTCAAGAGAAGCGAGAAGGACAATCATTCAAAAAATTTCCTTCGGCTTTTACTTTTTTGTTTCCTAGCCACAGGACCACATGAACGTCGAGGAGATTCACGTAATGGTGTAACTAAGATGCTTAGACATAGGGATGCATTGTTCGCGGGTCCATCCGTGGAGACTTTAGAGGGAGAAGAGACTTTTTTGAGGGATCTTATTGAAGTCGTCACCCTTGTGTGGACTGTTTTTGATTTTGAAGTTGAGGATTTTTTACAGACCTCGTCAGTTAGAATCAGACCTGTCTAGCAATTGAGTGTCATGTCGAAGGGCGTTGTTCCCATTTGGTTTGGGTTCATTTATTTGTTTTTGGTCGACGTTGTTTACTGCTACACCAGGTTTTCTTTTGAAGATCAAAGTACCCTTGCAGGTCTCGTCTCCCGGGTTCAGTCGGCGATAGTTTTATTACCCCATCCCGAAGGTCTGAGCCTGTCGGTGAAGCGAGCTAAAGTCTTTGGGAGGTTTCACCCTGGCTTTGTCAGTTTCTTTCCTTTGTAGTGTTTTTTTCTGGAGTGTTCTATCTTTCGAGTCCTTTTTGCAACTGGAATCAAGCAGTCGGAATCTTTTCCTTGAAGCTCATATTTTTAGATTCTTGACATTGTGTTACCAGGGATTTTTTTTTTTTTTTTGAGTGAGGCCTAAAGTCGCCTGTTGAGGTGAGTGCTGCATCAACCTGTTTATTGGTCAAAGCGTTCTTTGTGGATTTTTGCTTGAACCTGGGAAGCGGTGCCGTAGAGACGATTTTCACGAACTTCTTTTTATTTTGGGGCTCTTTTACCCATGACCTTTAAGCCATGTCCACCCTTTTCATCCATTTGTTACTCACCATGCCCGGTTTTTATTCACGAAAAGTTTTTACTCATGCGTTCGAGACCATGCCCGTCTGTCATTTTTACTCATAGAGTTCCCTTGTTAAGGTATATGCCATGCTCGTTATTTCAACATTTTTATTTTCTAAAGGCATGTTTAAGCTCATGCCTACGGGACCTGTGCGAAATAATTTAACATGATGCGGTCAGGACGTGCACTATGGTTTAAGGTCATACAGCTGGACCGTGGTGGTGATGAATGGCAGTCTGTTGTGGCTATGGAGTGAGTATGGTGGTTGTTTGACTCACTTGGGGAAATGGCATTAGGCTACCTATGAAAGATGGATGATGTATGAAATGTGAGAGGACGATGGTGAACGACTAACTTACAATGAGTATGGATGGCAGGATGGTTCACCGTTTTGTGAGCTCGGGTAAGACTCACTGGAGAATGATGTATGGTGATGAAGTGCATGGACACACTGGGGAGGTAATGAAGATGGAGTGCTCACACTAATAGGTCGGATAGGAAAGGCATGCGTGAAAGTGCACGTAAAGGCGTGTGGGTGTGTGTGGGGGCAAGTTTTAAAGGTCATACCTCCGACACCTGTGCAAAACAGTTTATCGTCATGCAGATAGGACGTGCACAATGGTTTAGGGTCATATAGCTTGTATCGTGGTTATGCAGTTTAAAGTCATTTAACTAGGACCGTGCAGTTTAAGGTCGTGCAACTCGATCTCCACTACAGTTTAAGGTTATATAGTTTGGACCATGATGCTGAGCCTTGTATTGTCATGCTGTTATGACTTGGACTATAGTTTAAGGTCATATAGCTGGACTGTGGTTATGTAGTTTAATGTCTTACAACTAGGACCGTGCAGTTTTAGGGTCATGCAACTAGACCTCCATTGCTGTTTAAGGTCATATAGTTTGGACCATACAGTTTTAGGGTCGTGCAACTAGATCTCCGCTACAGTTTATGGTCATATAGTTTGGACCATGCAGTTTTAGGGTCGTGCAACTAGACCATGCAGTTTAAGGTCTTGCAACTAGACCGAGGCTGTGGAGTTTAGGGTCGTGCAGCACGGACCAAGGCAGTACAGTTTAGGAATGTCCAACATGGACTGAGGCTGTGCTTTTTAGGTTCGTGCAGCATGGACCGAGGCTGGGCAGTTTAGGGTCGTGCAACATGGACCAAGGCTATAAGGTTTAGGGTCATGCAGCACTGATTGAGGTTGGCAGTTTAGGGTCATGCAGCACAGACCGAGGCTGTGCAGTTTAGGGTTGTGCAGCATGGACCGAGGTTGGGTCTCCATGTAGGTGGAGCTCCATGGGGATTGGGTCTATGGATGGCAATCCGACTCCCTGAGGATAAAATGGTTAAGATCATTCACAAACTGAGGGCTCAGATTGCAATTGTGACCTGATTAAGGATGACCAACAGAAGCGGACTTTACTAGGGTTTAGGGGGGAAAGCGTGGGTCCTTGGGGTGAAAGATGAGACTCTATAGAGAATTGGCTTTTAACAGATAACTCGACTCCTTGAGGATAAGATAGCTTGGTGTGAAAGAGACCCACCAGGAATTGAAGAGCTAAGAATGACCTAACTCCACTGGGGATAATGGGCTATAGTATGTGTATGAATTCTATGGGGATGAGGGATAGTGGCCTGCTCCTGACTCCATTAGGGATGATAGGTCACGACTTTGGTGCAACGGCCTGGGTACAACTCCACTAGGGATGACAGGACACACAAGGATTCAGCTGGAAATAGGGGACAATAGGTGGCTTGAAATACCGCCAGCACCAGGTATTGCAATCATTGTTTCATGCGAGTGTTCGACTGACGTTGAGTTCTCAAAAACACAACCAGCACTAGGTTGTTAAAACTCAGCTGGCACTGTGAACGAGACGTGACATTGTTTCAACACAATCGACGCTAAGTAAACCGGCATTAGGTTCATTTGAAATTCACCCAGTGCCAAGTCAATCGAAGCTAGGGTTGTTTGGAATTCACTCGGCGTCAAGTAACCAGCGCTAGGGTTGTTTTAAATTCACCCGTTGCCAAGTCATTTCAACCGAGTAGCCAGCGTTGGGCATCGATTGAAACTTGAGTCATGACCCAAGCCTGACCCGTTCCGGCCCATTAATTGGATTTTTAAAGGTAGCGATGAGTGTTGACTTGAGCCTCGGGTAAAAGCCCTTCCCGGCTCATCGTCGTTTGGCTTCCCTTGGATGCGACTGAGATTCTCAGTTTGTGAGGCACATTTGAGGGTAGTATAGGCTGCATAAGGGGGTAAAACCCCATTTTCTTCACTTTTCACCAAGGGTAAAAGCTTGAGAAAAACTTTCTTTACGGTGAGGAGAGGGTGCCCGGTTGAAGTTCCGACAAGTAGTGGGATTCTCGGTGGTTTTGCAGGGAAAGCCTTCGGTTAGCAGACTTTGCAAAGAATTTGGTGACGTTGCAGAGGAGGTTTTTTAGCACAGAGGACTTTTCAGTGGAGGGAAGTGCTCCGACCTTGGTAATTTTTAGGGTAGAAGAGGAGGGAAATGCAACAGTGAGCATTTTCGTGTGTTTTGAAAGGTTTTTTCATTGGTTTTGATGACTTCCTGACATTGTTAGCGGTGTTACAGAGGTTTTCTGGGAATAGCATGGGATCTCTTGTGGAAAACGAATAGTTAGTAAAGGCAGACCGCCGCAAGGAAGGTGTACAGTTGCGAGAGGTGAACCGTCGTAGGGAAGGTGTACGGTTACCTCGTTCATGTGTTAGGTGGAATAGCTAGACGTGGTGACGGTTGGCATTCGCTCATTTGTCCCTGAAGGACATGACGACGATTGTCAGTGCGCACAGTCGAGTTCGAGGTATCACGACTAGGATTCGTGTCAAGTGTGAGAGATCCGATCACAGTCGGCACTGGCCTTTGGAGCATACAACCGGCGTTGGGCGTTAACAATCTCAACCGATGCTAGTCGTTGGCACGCAACCGCCGCCGAGCATTAACAAGCTCAATAGGTGTTGAGTGTTGATAGACTCTGCCGGCACTAGGCATTGCTAAGCTTACCCGGCGTTGAGCATTATCGAACGTATTCGACGCTAAGTATTAGTCGACACAGCCGGTGTTAAGTATTAGGAAACATAACTGGCGCCAAGTGTTGGCAAACGCAGTTGATACTGATCCAGTGCCTTAACAACGTTTGGGAGTAAACCACTAAGCCCTTTATAATGGTTGGTTCTTCTTATTGAATTCCTGATATGAAGAGGCCTCCAAGGAAGGGAGAAATCGGTGCTTGTGATTACAGACGAGGTTTTATCAAGGGGTGAGCCCATTTGGCTGACTCAGCCAGTTTGTGAACTAGAGTGACCCCGTTTGTTTCAAAGTTTGCGAGAGCAATGACGACAACATCGGTATTGAAGAAGGGGTGGCACTTCTTCACTGTATGCATCAAAACATAGCTTTCGGAGAGAAGTTGCCTACCTTAGGGAAACGAATGGTATAGGCAAAGGGATTACTAATGTGGTTAGCAAAAGGCCTTCGGATTCAGGGGGAGCACCATTACTTGAAGGGATACTCTTCCTGGACTACTATGGTATTGGTGTCGTACAGAAACATTCCTGAATGTGCGTCACTATTAGCAACAGTCTAATGTTTGCGCTACTACTATGACCGTTGCTCCAATACAGTAAAGGTATTACTGGACACATGGAGCCATGTTAGAAATACCTGGTTCATGGGCATGGAGAAGCTGGAATCTCTTTATTAGATCTTCATTTTATTGGGGGTCTCTCGATGATCGGGGCTATGTATGATGAGTTCGTGCCCCTGAACTTGGTCATCTTCGACAGTGCCAACTTGGGGGATGAAGAGCCGCCTACCAGTCTTCAAAAAATCTTCTAGGCCTATCAGTCGATCGCCGCCTGGTCTAGTAATGGCAAGGTCACCATCACCAACTAGGTGAAATTCTTTTGTGGGGATTATCCGGAAGGTGGTCAGGGTACTTTGAAAGGGAAAGGGAAGGCAGATGCAAAGGGGATACTTCCCGTATATCAACCTAAGACCAGCGATGACAGTGTCTTCTTGGCTGCATATTTGGCCTTATTTTTATGCAAATTCGTGCTCCTTGACTGGGGGGACAACAATCATCCAGGTGTACTATATGTGGCATGCGACATGGTCAGAGGGTGTGAGTATGCCCTTGCTCAGCCAGTCTTGTGCAACATATACCATGGCCATATCCCGTGGGAAGGCCTACAAGGGCAAAGAGGGAGGGAATGGCATTGTAGGAGGCGAGGCATTTCTTGGGGATTTTAAAACTCCATTCCCTGTACAGTAAGTGTACGGGTGGCTAGGGGCCTACTTCCCTGACACCTATGTCAAGCATCAGAACTTAAGAGATAAATTGTGGCCCTTCTTAATGAGGATTTCCAACCAGAAGGTTATCTTCCATATCCTAGGGGAGGCTCGGGGTCTATTTGGGAGTGATTCTTTGAACATGAGGCGGGTCCCCTTTTCTATCGGGGAGCTTCATTGACCATGCTTTCATTGATGAGTTGGGGAAGAAGCTAGATGGTGCTCCAACAACCATTAAGGAGCTCATGTTCATCCTGAGCGTCAGAGGAAGAGTCTTACCTTATCGGACTCCGTACAATGCCATGTTAGAGGGGTATTTCCATCACCGCTTTACCCATAGGCACAGGTTTGATCAAGGCTGCCCCTTCTAGGTGTTTTTCGAAAAGCACCGGAGTAAGGTGAACAAGGGGAAGATGGAAGAGTTTGGAACTTTTCGTGAGTGTTGGCTGCCAGAGCATATATGGACCGCTTGGTCTATGTGTCTAAAGATGATAAAAACTAGCAAATATGTATTACCTCACTTTCACAAGAGGGTCGGAACAACTAAGGCCTATGTGAACTGGTGGAGAATCACCAGCAAGGGATATTAGGATAAAGATCACCCTTGAAAGAGTTGAATGGTAACTGGAGTCAGGATACCAAGCAAAGGAGAGTGGCAGATGCTCCGTGCTCCTGGCATGGTGTTTGTCTTAGATTGTACCTCAAACTGGTGAGCTTTAGGGCTTCCACATGATATAACAGTTGATGTTGCCTCACCATAATTTATTGCAATGAAAACAAGGACTGGGAGTGTCTTCGATATTCTTAGTTTCATCTTCGAGTGGGATGAGGGGCAACAAGTCTCTGGTTGTAAAAAGCATCCCCCACAGGACTTGAACACCCTAATTGGGAGTGGTCCCCATAGTAAATTTGCTGAAGGGCCTTCTCAGGGAGGTGGATCTAAAACAGCTACTCCTACTTCGGCCAGGGGAAGGAAAAGAAATAGCTCAACCGCTGCCGATACTCGTGCACGGCCTTTAATTAGTGGGCGTACTCGGAGGTGCAAGAGTGACAAGCTTCCTATGATGTCAGAACCAGAAGGTAGCTCATCCTCTCCTGATCTTTTAGGAACTCCCCCAATATCACCCTCTGTGCTCTCTGGACCACATTCTACTTCTCCTGAATTGTCTTCTTTCTCTTCAAAAACTGAGGCAGACGACTCCGGTTGCTCTGAGCCCATTGTCATTGCTTTTGATCGAGAGGTGACTTGGGTTCTTGTGGTGGTAAGTACGGGGGCAGCCACTGAGTCGGAGGCAGCTCGGACGGGTACTGATGAGGCTGCAGGTCCTAAAGAAACTGCTCCAGGAAAGGCATCTGATGTTGATGTGGTCTCCGTGCATGCCCCTACTAAGGCAAGGACTATGACTCAAGAAGAAGAGCCCGTAGTTGATTATGTGACCGGGCACTAAGAGGTTGTTGCCTTCATGGTCCCAGGTCATGAAGATGAGGGGACTGAGCTCTTCGTGGTCGAGGTTCTGACTATTGAAGGTGTGCGATAAATGGAAGAAGGCATGGTTAGAGTTGAATTGGCTGGAGAGGAGGCGGATCCTGAACTTGCTAATGCTGAAGTTCAGAAAGATGAAGAGCAAGGGGAACAGGTTTCTTCAGAACCTGCTGGGACATAAGTAGAGGTCCCTATGGGAGAAGTTCAAGGTAGGAGGCTGACACTAAAGGACTCGGGTAGGTTGAGGCTTCTTCAAAAGTAGTAATCCCAAGAACACAATCTAGGCCCATTTTTAGTGGGGTTTCTAGCATGATTGCAAGCATTCTTTGAGCAGGCCTTTAGGGCTTAAGGAAGTTTCCTTTCAACGAGATATGCGAAGCATTGACAAGACTGAAGAAGCTTGTTGCGACCACCGTAATTGGGAGTGCACCAGAACTAGTTTCTCTTTTTTAATGTAACTCTGAACGAGTTAGAGAGCTGGCTGTTGGGAGTGTTACATCATGAGGAAGAAACTAACAGGCTAGCCTTCTTGGAAGCGTCGATCTTGCACCGTCGTAAGGAGATAGATGCTTACATCGAGAAGGCCACGATTACTGGTCATCAGCAAGATCTCAAGAGGGAGGCTCAAGGAAGCTTCAAGAGAATGATCGAAATCAGAGAAGAGATGTGAATATTGAGACAAGAATTCACAGAACTTGAGATGGAGATCGTTCAGAGGAGGGCCATGGAGGCCTCATTGGATGAAGATTTGTTCGAACTCAATGGCACAATTGATTCGAAAACTATGGCGATGGTAGAGGAGACTCAAACGGTGGCAGAACTGAAGGAGCATGTCCAAGGCACCGAGACTTCTCCTGCAGCACACAGCGCAGAGATCAATAAGATGATCGATAGTTTCTGAACATATCATTTCCTCTTGCCAGTAATTTGTAATAGTTTTTAACTGATGAATAAAGTTATTCTCTTTTTTGATTGACTTTGCTGCATGATTTCATTCTCTTCATACTTTTGCTGCACCTCATGTGATATCTTTTTTGAATGCCTCTCGAAACTTTTATTGCCCCAAGAGGTTAATACCCTAGGCCTTGTTTAGTCCCATGGTGGGCTGCCACGGCTTGGATAGCTTCGAAATGGGGAGTCATTGCTTTTTCTCCTCTTTATATCTGATTGGTTAGGGGCTCATAATTCATTTTCCTCATGATTTGGTGAGACTGGTTGCTTTAGGTAGTCCAGTCAAGAGGGGCTTCGGCCTCCATTAGTGGCACATTTACTTCAAGCTCATCATAGGCTCTAGTCTCCGGCACGAACTCCTTAAGATGTTTTGAAGCGATACACATGACCTTCATCTAACTCTGGAGATTGCGAACTTCAGTTTTTAAGTTTGCTAAGGCATCCTTCCCTTGAGGGGAAGAAAGTTATTTTTCATCAAATTGCTTTGCTCTTGAGAGGTCGAGGAAAAGTAGAACTTTCAGCTGGTCACCGGTCCGAGGAGCATCCTCTATACTTATAGCAACCGGATTGTGAAAAATATTTCACGGCGGTTGTCGCACCATGTTGGCTTTCAAGAGTGCAATAGGGATATGCAAGACGTTTTGCTAGTTTGGCGTATAGGTGATCCTTGGAGTCAGGAATTCTATCCCCATGGCTTGCTCAATCTCAGGAATGACCTCTGGTTCATCTTCCGCCGAAGGCGGCTTAGAACTGGGGGCAGAGGGTGAAGACTCCTTTTCCTGGAAAGAAGGAGTTTCTTGAGGGATGATGGTCGGGATGTTAAAATGAAGGGTGGTAAGGGGTAAAATTTTGCCGTGCCTTTCTTCCTCTTTGAACATGTTCACCATTGTTCTCCCAACATCCTCAACATTTTCATGAGACAAAGACGTTGTCTTGATTGTAGACTTGTGACCTCTATCGTTTGGCTTTTAGGGCGACGCTAGATCCGTGAAGTAGTATTTAGCATCATCATAGTGAGTTTCAGCCACAAGGAATGGTATTTTGTCAGCATAGACCGTATGCTGTCTCCCGTCTCGGCTATACTTGAAACATTAGTGTAATGTTGAAGAACCACCCCCTGGTCATGGAGCCATGGCTGACCGAGGAAAATATTGTAAGAAGTGTCGGTGTCGATTACATGAAACTGGGCGTAACCGTTCAGCTCACTGATCTTAAAACAAAGGTGTACCATGCCAACAGGCTTCTCTCCTGACTGGTTGAACCCTTGAACTACGACATGGGTCGGGGTCAGATCTTCGGACCCCAACCCTAATCGAGTAAGGATCCTCCTTGGAATAAGGTTGACTGTCGACCCTCCATCTAACATAATTCGGTTGATGGGGCATGCATGTAATTCTCTAGTAACAAAGAGAGGGCGATTATGAAATTCTTTCCCCCAGCTGCAGATCGTCCTTTGAAAAGGTGATTGGCATATGTCCTAAAATTGCTGGGTCGACCTCAATAGGTTCTACTTCGGTTTCATGCACTTTTAGGTTAGAGAGAGCTTGAACCAAAACTATTCGGTAATGCTTTGAGAGCATGAGGGCGCCATAGATGCTGAGAAGAGCAGAAAGTTTCCGTAGATGCCCTAGCACATCATATTTCACCTTTTATTGATCAAGGCCTTGTGCTCTTGGTCCTGCCAACTGATTTGGGTGGTATGTTTGGTTCAGGAGCAGGTTTGGGTAGAAAAGGTTTATTTTGGCTGGCTGACTAACTTGATTTCACAGTGAGCCTGGTTTTAATGACGGAAGTTTGAGGTTTTGGGAGAGACTGAGTGTATGGGACCAAAGGGGTCTCAAGAAATTGGAGAATATGTGGATTGTTTGAAGTATTGGGATTAGGAAGGAACCCAGGGAGCAGTAAGATAGGCGGGCCGGTCTTTGGATTAGGGGGCAGTGGTGGACTGGGGAACTTCAAGGTGCCCAACTTATGTGGTGGAGGCTACAGCGTCTTCCCTGATCTGAGATTTATCTGCCTTGTGGTGGGTATTGCTCCTGAAATTTTCACCATAGGGTAAGCTCCCTGAGAATAGGGGCATCGCCAATTTATTCTCTCAGTCTCTGCTCAAATTCAGGATCAAGGGACCACTGGCGTCTCTTTGACTTCGAATTTTTGTGCTTCTTTGAAGACGGTGGATTTGCCTTTGCTTTAGCTGTCAGAGCATCAACAACTGTTAGGAATCCTGCTGCCTGTGCCAGGGTCTTTCTCAATCATTTTCGCTGTGTCATGCTTACATTCATTCCTTCGAATTCTGGGTCGAGAGCCTTGAAGTCCGGGCATATCAAGGTTGTACCTGCAAGGGGATGTTGAAGAGGGAGAATGACAAGCAGGAGAAGAAGAAGGAGAAGGGTTAGAAGGTGGGGGACTTTTAAGGTCGTTCCCCTCATCATACCGATCTGCACCATTTTACATCATCATCAAGGTTAGATGGGTGTAAGGGGTCTTTTAGGTCTTTCCCTTGTTTAGACCATTGGGGAGTGCTTTTAACATCGCCACCCTCATTGGACGTGTAGTAAGTGGACGATGGCATGGGAACGTTTTCTTGACAGGATGAAATAGGAAGAAGGATTGTGCCAAGGATGAAGTCCAGTAAAGTTGACAGTGGAGGAAGGGGCCTGAGAAATTCTTGCTCAACTATGGGATGAGCGATCTTGTTTTTTCGGTGAGTAGCCCTTGGTGCCTATCTCTTTTTAGTTTTCTGAGGTGATGTTTGATTCAACTCGCTAGGCTTGCGAACAACTCTATCTTGGCGAACTGCTTCTCACCTTAAGGACTTGAGTCTGCTTCGGCCATGGTAGACTATCCATGGCTTGGAAGTCGAGGATTCAGCGGAGTCCGACTCAGTGATAGGAAGGTCTTGCTTTGTGAGATCTTCTTGCCCCAATAAAGGAATGACTTGAGGATCACTTACATAGAGACTGTAAAACTTTTGACACTCCCACATTTTCTTTGCGAATATATCAAGGAAACATGTACATTCTGATAAGTAATGGCCTCTTATCTGATGGTAGGGGCACCAATGATCTTCAATCCCTTAGCACGGCGACGGGGTTGCCTTGTCTGCTTCAGTGTGATTATGCCTTCTTGTTGCATTATAATGAAGAAGGCGTAAAGGATACCAGGCATTTCGTTTTCCACTTGGATGGTTATGGCATGGGAGGCCTCAGCTGCCCCAAAGGCCTTCTTTAAGTCTTCAAGCTTTATCTGACCCTTTTGAAGCAGGGCCTCGATAATATCCTTCAGCGTGTAACAGTCATCTGTAGGATGATTGTTCCTCCGATGGTTATTACAATAATTCGCTTGAGTGTCAAGGCTAGGTTACTCGGAGAACTTGGCTTCTGGAAGCTGGATCATATTTTGTTCCAATAACCGGAACAGCATAGGGGACCCATTCCTTCTCGAAGGGATAGACCTTGTTCCTATGCTTGGTGAAATAATCACCCCGATCAAGGTTAGCTGGTGGGGGTATCCAATTGTATGACTGTTGTTGCTTGCCAGCCTGAGGTGTTACCTTTGTCGTTCTTACCCCTTTAGAGAGGTCCAAAGTTTAGGAGGGAGCCTTCTTTGAATCAGTGACCATGATGGCTGCACTGATCATCCCTTTTTGTTGGCTGCCCCATGTGTTGTTCTGAGAGTTACCATTGCCCCAGTTGTTTACTGAGCTTGTAAATGGTTGTCATGTCCCACCATGATGGTGTGATAAACTCTCTATGCAAACTGATTTAGAGATCAACTCTGACATGGAGGCCAGATTAGAGGCCTCGACATGTAAAGCGATCTCGGGTCTTCCTTCTCAAGCATAGGATTAGGATGGCAGGAGGCCAAATTTCTCCATCTTGATATGAGCTGATCCATGGGCTAATCAAAGTCTTAAGTTAGGGTGAGAAGTTCGATAGTTTGAACCTCTCTCTTGACCTCATAGAAGCAGTGATTGTACAGCTTCTCCATCTCCTCCCATGTATGCAATGAGTCTGGAGGAAGTCGTGCATACTATTGAAATGCTGAGCCAAAGAGGGTCTCAACGAACTGTCAGAGAAAAAGTCTCCCATCAGCCACTATTTCTTGACATGCTTCCTGAAAGTGGGCAACATGCTAGTTTGGGGATGTGGTTCCGTTGAATAAAGGAAACTTCCCTTTCTTATAATCTGAGGGAAACAGGACCTGATCAATATACGAGGGGTGGTGTCTTTGATAAGGCGTCACACCCTGTATCTTCTGGATTTGTTTATTCTTTAGGCTATGGTTGACTGTAGCGTCAATGTCTGTTTGAGAGATGGGACGAGGGACAAAATTGTCTTGTGAGGTAGAAGGAGGCGGCTACCGTGAAGGTGCATCATCAGAAAGATGGGAATTGACCTCCTGGTTAGCTGACTGGCGTACAACATTGATACGATCGATCTTTTCCATCATCTCACACACCATATCCTCAAACTTGTTCATGCGCTCTTCTTGCGCATCATCGGGCTTGCTTACAATCATTACCCTGACCATTTCTCTATGGCAGCTGAGGGATTGCGAACTTGACGGGTCGTATGTGGTAGGTCAGTCAGTAGGGGACCAGCATGCCCTGACTGTACTCGACTCTTGTATGCAGATCGCGTTTGAATCGGTTCTCGACGATCTTGGGACCGTGGCTGCTGGGTGGCTGGGTCTTCTTCTATGACAGTAACCACAGTACAGGGCTCATGGAGCTCTTCTTCAAGCTTCATCATCTTAAGGGGGTAGAAGGGATTCAGGTGAAGAGGGTCGTCAGAATTGGTTGTTTTGACTGCCTTGGTCACCTCCCAAGCCAAAATTTTCAGACCTCTATCGTATTTAGCATTGAGGTTTTGATGGACGTCGCACCAAAACTGTGATCTATGTCGCTGCTGGTCAGCTCTTCTTGCACAGGAGAGAGCAGTCTCCATCAGGTGCGGTAATGCATGAGGGCCAGGAACTGGAGTCATCTTGGGTAGGGGCGGATGAAGGACTTGTTCTTCCATCAGGACAATGCCATGAGCTCTCTTATGAGCTTCAGAGACATGACCAAAGTGATGGGGCTGGTTCAGGATGGTACTCTTAGGAAAAAAAAACCTTCGAGTGCCAAGGCTGAAGGTGCTTGCTCAATGAAGGAGGAGTGGATCGGAGAAGGATTGAGTCATGAGAAGGCCTGTGTCTAGGGCAAGGGGATGTCCGTGATCATGATGTGTGTTCACCCCTTGAAGAAGGATTACGGGAGACCTGGGGGTCAGCCCAGGCTCGTGCAAGTGATCTGGCCATAGGAGGCTAAGAACTACGAGCAATTGTCTATAAGAGAATAGGTGAAGGCTTGCCCCTTACAGAGTGCGCTTGTGTGTGCAGAGTAGGTGGATGAGGAGGTTGTCTCCCGTGTACTATGGTTGGCGTAGCAATGATGTTGCCCCAAGCTGTCAGATGCATGTGATTAGCGTGCACAGGACCTGACCTTAGAAGATCTGATCTTGGATGCTAACTCGAGGTAGCCTAAGGGTTGCCCTGAAATGTGGCTCTGAGTGGGTGACCACAATCCTTGTGGTGTATGTGAAGGGTGGAGACCGTGGGGTTTCCGCCTCGATATGTTGAGCCTCCAGGGATAGAGACCAATGGTGCAGAAATGTGAGGAGGTAGCCTTATGGCAACCCACAGAAGTAATGGCAACTTGTTTGCCTTTTGCAGAAAGGGATTGGGAAGCCTTCCAGCGTACCTCAAGAATACGACCAACAAGTGACTTGCAGGTGGCTGAGTGCTTGCTGTGTGGGGCAACATAAGTGCTGTCGATGCAGGGCGCCTTGGTGGAGTTTCCACCAAAGCGAGGAGATGGGGAGTGAGGGACCTTTAAGTTCAGCCTCACACTGGTCAAGGTTAATACCTGAGAGCTAGACAAGGAGTCTTTGCTCAAGAAGATGGTTGGGAGCAAAGTTGAAGGAACTTGTTCCCTAGGGACATCCTCTAATGAGGGGAAAAGAAAATCCCCGATCAGTTACAGAACTCGCAAGCCATAAATGAAATGTGAAATGATAATAAAAGTAGATAATAAAAGAAGAAACTAGCCAAACAAGAATGATCCGACAAAGGGGTAGTAAGTCCCCAATGGAGTTGCCACGCTAGTTAGGTGTCTCGATCTCGCCCTCTGGATCCTTTAGGGATTGGGTGGAACGTGCCTTGGGTTTCAAGGAAGGCTCGAGACGTTTTTGAGTTCACTCTCTCGGGAACCTCATTCAAGAATGGGGGCAGGTGTTACCAACTGGTGAGAGAGGAATTTAGGTGGTGGGACTTTTTCAAGTTGGCTCCCGTGGGCACCCTCTTAGATCACAAAGAAAGCCCCCCAGTAATGAAACTGGTTCAGAATCGCCTCCCTTGGCTTGTGTTCTTCTGTTTTATGCAATCACACACATATGGCAAAGGTTATAAGACAGGTGGGTCAGACCTCACCCTTTACCTCTTTGATGAAATTACACAAGCATGCGCATTCAAAGAGAAAAATAATAGAAGAAAGGCGGGGGAGAGAAGAATTCGACTGAGCGGGAGGATCAAAGCAGTGACAAAGCTGGTGAATAATTGACTTGACATGGTAGCATAACAGGCTTAATAACTAAGATCGGCACACAAGATTACTACTAGACGTCATTACCAATACTGACTAGCTAGGTACAATGGTTAGTTGTCGTGGCAATAAAGCAAGCCATGTAATCCTGACACAACAACATTACGCCTAGACGACAGGACTACCATGAGAGGCTAACTCGAATCCTTCTTAGTCGAATGAAAAATTAACAGAATGATGGTTATGAGGAAAGAATAAGAAATGAAATAAGAGAAGAAGGGAAAAGAAGGAAAGAAGGAGAAGAAAGGAAGAGAAGAATATGAAAGGAGAAGAATAAAAGAGAGAGAGGGAAGAAGACATAGTCGGTGCTAGGTCTTGCCGGTTGTGTTAGAAGGAAGAGAGAGACAACGCAATCGGTGTAAGGCTTCACCGATTGTGTTATACAGAGGAGAAGAGAGAGAAGACTGTCGATTCTAAGCTTCACCGACTATGTTACAGAAAGGAGAAGAGAGAGAAGAAGTAGTAGGTGCTAGGCTTCACCGACTATGCCAGAGGAATAGATAACAAAACACTGTCAGTGCTAGGCTTCACCGACTATGTCAGAAGATGCAGTCGATGCTAGGCTTCGCCGACTGTGACTGAAAAAGAAGAAAGGGAGAGACCTAGCCGGCTAAGCTTGCACTAGTTGTGATGGAAGAAAAATAAGAGAGGAAAATTGAATCGGTGTTAGGCTTCACTGACTGTTACAGAAGAGAGAAAGAAAAAAAATTGAGTCGGTGCTAAGCTTCACCGACTAACAGAAAGGGAGAGAGAGAAATCCAGCAAGTGCTAAGCTTCACCAACTGCAACAGAAGAGAAGGAGAGAGATAAATTCAGCCGGCACTAAGATTTATTGACTGCAACAGAAGAGAAAGAGAGAGAGAAATCCAGTAGGCATTAAGCTTCACCAAATGCATTAGACGGACGATGGATGGAGATATAGATGACAAGAAGAGAGAGAAAGGGATAGAACGAGAAGTAGAAAGAGAAAGAGATAGAGATGAGAAAGAGAAGAGGAGAGAGAAAGAGATAGATATGAGAAGAAGAGCGATAGAGATAGAGATGAGAAAGAGCGGAGGAGAGAGAAAGAGATAAAGACGAGAAGAAGAGAGATAGAGATAGAGATAAGAAAGAGGAGAGGAGAGAGAGAGATATAAAGATGAGAAGAAGAGAGATAGAGATAGAGAGAAGAAAGAGGAGAGGAAAGAGAAAGTGATAGAGATAAGAAGAAGAGACATAGAGATAGATATGAGAAAGAGGGGAGGAGAGAGAAAGAGATATAGATGAGAAGAAGAGAGATAGAGATAGAGATAAGAAAGAGGGAGGAGAGAGAAAGAGGGGAGGAGGGAAAGTTACCTGTCTAAAGGGTATCGACCCTTTTCTTCTCTCTCCTCTTTCTCTCTCCAAGACATACCCACAAGCTTAAGAAAAATGCAAAATTTTATTGATTGTTCCAAGAAGAATGAATCCATTCTATGACGGTGAGGCATTGCCTGTTTATATAAATTTGGGCTAAAACATGGGTGTACACCTAAAAACTATCTAGAATTGGAGATAATTACAATTTTATTGAATTTAAAGAAATTCTAAAAATGGGTGCAAAAAGACTATTTTGCCTCTGCCTAATTATGTGTGTAGTTCTAGAACCGTCCTTGCTGCTGCCCAAGAACTTGCGTGATCTTTCGTGGCTGACCCAGGGTTGTTCTAATGCCCATTTGATTGAAATATTATTACTTTCTTGTAGGGCTCGACATGACGATCATTTTGATACCAACTTCGAGTCATGAATCATGTTTTTGAGCCATGTTCATGAGACTTGAATTCTAGATGAATCTTGAAAACTTTGGATCGATTGTGTGCTCGTTTCTTGATGTTTCTTCGTGACTTCTTCATTGAATTACACTGAGCATGCCGTCACGATCACGTTACAACAAACGTAGCTTGATTTCGTGTCCGAATGAAGATTTTGTAGTCTTGCATTTTTTATCGAAATCTTGAAATCCGACGGTAGAAATTTACAAAAGATTTGATGCCTTCGTGTGTGAAATCCAACGTTCATCATACGTGAAGTTTGGACTAGAAATAGCCACTGACCTCACCCACATAATGTAATTAGTTTCATGCCGATCGGGTATGCGAGCGTCGTGATCTGGCTACTCGAACGAGGTGTGCTGTTGTTGAATTTTCTACAACTTCCTTCACGAATCAGTGACTTTCATTTAGTTTTTCTCTCTTCCCCGGCATCGTCACGGGGTGAACCACATATCGAATTGCTCGTCTTGATGAGACAAACACACTCAACAAATTGGGGAGCGATCCAACTCAGAACGAGTGAGATATATGTCCTGAAAGTGACTGTCTGTGACTGTAAAAATAGCCACCTTTAATGGTGTTTTGATGCTGTCAGGCCACACAGGAATAGTGTGCAGCCTACGTATTTATGGTATTTTACTCATAACTTTATCTTGAAGTACGCAATTAAGTCGAAACTCAATCCATAGGGGTTTTTTATTGCTCTAGATCTAATGGCGGTGGTCCCACAACTATTTGATGCACCAAAAGTATGGCTTTAGTTTCAGGATCCATTTCAAGGTGCTAGAGACCGATTTTAGTGAAATTGTTTTATTGTGTTCACTGCCTTAGACATGTCTGATTATGATGAAACTTGACAGATGGTCATTTTAAGTGATTACGAAGATCTTAGCAAATTCTGAGGCCATTCAAAAACTACAAAGAATTTCAACTGTTTTGTAAGCTTTATTGACTTGCTTCCTATCAGGGACCAAGGTGCTGAAAAACACGTTCAAACACATGGTAGCTATCGTCAGCAAACCTCCACCTCAAACCCTCACTCCTGTAGTCGGGGCAATCAAAAGGTAGTGATTAGTGTGGCCGTCACTGTGACTGACACCAAAGGTGTGGCTCCTCAAACTCTCCACCTCTTCAAGGCACAGACATCTCAAGCTTGGGGCAAGCAGCAGTCTTACAACGTGGTCTTGCCTCCTAAAAATAGTAAGCAGAATGGCTACTGGACCTAGAATAAGAGTAAAGTTTACCCCTTTGACACGGAGTGGACCCTTACACTGCTCCAACTGCTGTTAGCATAGAACATGATCCAGTTACCAGAGGTCACCACTATAGAGCCCCCGGGCAGGAGGCAAATGAGGGGTACTGTGCCTATCACAGGAGAGTAGCCCACCCCACTCACGACGGCTATAAGCTCAACGACACTATCAAAGCCCTTATCAACAAGGGTCAGATAAAGCTCGAAGAGTTGAAAAAGGCATTCGAGGCAGTTGAGGCATCTCATATAGTCACGATTCAGGAAGATGACGAGGGACTCGCTTTCCTTCATGCATTTATCCATAATGCTCGAAGAAGGAATCGCCACCCCAAAGCCAAGAAGGTTGCCTAAGGACCTGCCTCCAGGGACCGAGAAACTTTGGTGCGCATAGCACCATATACGAGGCCATGATGTCAGGGGGTGCACTGGCTTCCATAAGCTCTTGGTTGAGAAGAGGCAGTAGTGCCAGGAAGTTCGAGGCGACCAAAAAAGATGCCCTCAAGTCCCTCTCTTTCCTGCATAAGAAGACCTCCTGACGCAAGCCCAAGGAAATGTCGAGTAAGTTACTCTACATGCTCTCTTCGAAGCAATGCTGCACCAGGGTCTCGTCACCCCCAAGTCTATAGATAGTCTAAGCATCTTGGGATCAGGGTCTAATGACCCTTCTTCTTTTCCCCTCTCCTCTATTTTCTCCACCGATGAAGCTCGGTGATGCCCAGACATCGACACTCTAAACAAAGAGTTCGAAGACACCAACCTCACAATGCCACAGCAAGAATGCCTCAGAGAAATGCTGGACCAGGCTGCAGGATTCTCCATAGCCGTCGATGCTTTGATAACCCGAGCCAAGACCCACTCATCCTCATACTCCCTTTATAAAGAGCAAATCTTGAATGTACCAGCCAGTGCAGGGAAAATGGGTCTAAGATCAGGAAAGAAGACAAATGAGGATGAAGTAAAATACGATGTAATTAGGCACTTGAGAAAGCTTCCGGCCCTTTTTAGTATTTATGTGCCGTCCTATTGTCTAAAGACTATCGTATAGCTCTGGTCCAAGCTCTTTCTAACCTGGAGGTATACGAGACTGAGGTGGAACCTATTGAGGTTGACCCGACCATTCTAAACCGGTGCTTGACAATCTCCTTTTTTGAAGGTGAACTTAAGTTGGGAGGCCAATTCTACATTCGCCCCCTCTTCATGGATGGTGAACTGCACGCCTACCCTCTCAATCGGATCATGTTGAATGGAGGGTCGGCAATTAACCTAATCCCAAGAGCGATTCTCACCCGACTGGGATTAAGGTCTGATGACCTCACTCCTACCCACATCACTGTGCAAGGGTTTAACTAATTAGGAGAAAAGCCAGACGGCACAGTGCTCCTTCATCGATGATCTCAATGATTATGCTCAGTTCCATGTAATCGACACCGACACCTCTTACAATGTCTTGCTTGGTCATCCTTGGCTTCATGATCAAGGGGTAGTTCCTTCCACGCTCCACCAACGTTTCAAGTACAACCAAGATGGAAGGCAACAAACGGTCTATGCTGATAAAAGACCATTCCTCGTAGCTGAGACTCACTATGCTGATGGCAATTACTATTTCACAGACCGCCCAGCACTAGAAATATCAAAAGATGATGATCGGAAGTCTGTGAGAGAGACAGGACCTTCGTCTCATGGCGATGTTGAGGATCTGGGGCAAATAATCATGGACATGTTCAAAGAAGAGGAAAGACAAGGCAAGATCTTCCCCTTGACCCCCATCCGCCTAAGAATACCTTGCCACCTCTCTGAGGTCATGGTTTCCTCTCCTCAAGATGAAGCTTCCTTCTAATCTGCCAGAACAAAACGACGAGTCAGAAGTAGCCCCCGAGCCTGAGGAAGCCCCATAGGTGGACCTTTCAGCACCAAGGGTCACCTACACATCAGACCAACAAAAGGTTCTACATGTCTCCATCGCTCTTCTAGAGGCAGAACTGGCGCACCACCCACCACAAAAAATGCTCCAAGTTCTGTCCTCCCTGAACAAGGAGATCTCTGGCAGCAAAAAGAAGGTCTTACACTTCTCCGGGGTTGTCAAGGAAGTACAGGATGACGAGAGCCCGCCCTCCGGCTCTTAAGAATAAGACCCCATGGCGGAGCTGAGGAGCGAGGTGCGTATCCTCCAGAATCAGCTGACGGCTATGCACTTGGCTTCAAAGCACTTAAAGGAGTTTGTTTCTGAGACTATGACTTATGATGAACTCAAAAGAAAGGTACCTCAAATAGAAGCCAAGCCTCCCCCAGACTGGAGCATTTACAGCAAGCAGGGTCATCAAATCATGAGAACCATGAATTATAAGCCCCTCTCGAGTCAAACACTCAGGGGTGAGGTAGCAACTGCTCCCTCAGTCGAAGTCATTGAAGCCATATCAGGCTGCCACAAGATGAAGCAAGGAGTGGGCTATTCTTTCTAGTCTCAAACCATGAAAGGGCGGAAGCAATGAACAAAAAAGGAAAACAAAAGACATGACATTCACAAGGAAGAGAAAAGAGTCATTTCATTCATCAAAGATTGTTACAAACATTAGTGAAAAGGCAGAAAGGGGGACTCTATCACTAATGTCAGCAATTTGAGTACAAGTAATTTCGAATAGAAATATCCACTCAAATCTCAAAACTAAGCCTATAATGGTCCAATTGCGCTCATTTGATTCTGTCCTGTAGGGTTGCTGCCTCAAGGATGACCAACTGTCTTCCCACCTTGCAGGCTGTAACAATCAAACTTTACAAATCACCAATGTTGCGCTCAAGAATCGTCATGTCGTCTTCGTTTTCAAAACATGTGATTTCTTTAGATATTTAACGAATCTCTGAAGGAAAAATCTCAAAATTAGAATGAATGAACTGACGCATTAGAAGGCTAGTTTTAAGGTTACCCAAGTGTGCCACCGCAGAATTTGCGATGGTTAAAGGTCCAGGAAAGAATCTATGTAAAGGCATAATGGAGGGATGTTCCTCAATAGAAGCTGACTCTTCTAAATGCAAAACTTCCCTTGGTTGTTGAGCCATCTCGATCACTTTCTCTTTGAATAAGTCTGCGTAAGGAGCATCGAAGTCTAAGCCTATAATGGTCCTGTTGCGCCCATTTGATGGTCAATGGGTCACTTTCTCAAATCTCAAAACTAAGCCTATTACGCCCATTTGATTCCATCCTTAAAGGATGCTACTTGAAGGAGGGCCCACTTTCTTCCCACCTTGAGGGCCGCAACAATCAAGCTTTACAAATCACCAATGTTGAGCTCAAGAATTGCCATGTCATCTTCGTTTTCCAAACATGCAATTTCTTTAGATATTGAAGGAATCTCTGAAGGAAAAATCTCAAAATCAGAATGAATGAACTGACGCATGGGCAGGTTAGTTTTAAGGTTACCCAAATGTGCCACTATAGAATTTGAGATAGTTAAAGGTCTGGGAAAGAATCTAAGAAAAGGCCTAATGGAGGGACGTTCCTCAATATAAGCTGACTCTTCTAAATGCAGAACTTCTCTAGCTTGTTTAGCCATCTTGATCACCTTCTCTTTGAACAAGTCCACGCAAGGAGCATCGGAGTCTAAAAGGTTGTCTATCAGCCTCTTCGCCAAAGAAGGTAACATGATCAGCTCAAAAAAAGAATCCCGGCTGAAAACTTGATAAGCGGCTCTAAGAAGATCACGTTCGTTGTCTGCAGAGACCTTACGATGATTAAGCCTAGTGACTTGTGTAAGAAAGGGCATCTCAGCCTGTGATACAATAAAGCCTCCTCGAATGTGTCAGACAAGAGGGTGAATGACTTGCCCTGAAAAGGAGGTGACTACAAAGGCCAAACCTATGAAAGGTTCCCTTCGAGCAGAAATTGCGTGACTCTCTCTTAAGGTGGCAAGAAGGATCGCCTTGTTACCCATGATTACCGGGTCGTACTTGCTCTCACCCTAAAAAATGGGCGGCTGGAGAGAAGGACGTGATTCATTCTCAGCAATAAGGGGCTCTTCGTCCTCAATAACCATGAGGTCCCTGCTGGAAGAGGCCTGCCTTTCGGATGCTTTGGAGGCCCTAATCAAACGTCGAGAAGACATTTGTCGAAAGGCTTTTATCAGCACTAATTCGCTCGTCTGCCCACTGAGATAGTATCGTCGTCTGCCACCAGAAGGGAATCACCACCTTATGATCAACCGAGGACTATCGATATCTCGTGAACCAAGGCGTATTAATGCCTAGCACTAGCTGTCAGCACGCACCGCATGTGCATCCCTCAAAATCAAGACATGTCACCTGACACTTGTGGTGGGGCTTGTCACCGCACATGCAGAGGGCAACTGCTCGTTGTCCCACGACTCCTCACCTCCTCAACCGTTACGGTCACACGACCCTTTAGATCCCCACTGGTTCTTCCTCTGCTCGTCAAGAACTCACCCCGCCCATCGAGAAAATCATTCCCACCTGCTACTCGGCACTGAAGTTAATGAAACCACCAGAAGTCCCCAGGAAAAACTCCCCTAAGTCCCTGTAACCTTGTGGATGGCCCTTTTTCCTAGTTTCTCAAACTGCAAAGTCCTTGTCACATGACTTTAAACTTACAACCATGGTCAAACTGTGTGACCTTAAACTATAGTGCATGTCCTGGCCGCTTGACGTTAAAAGTCTTACCACCTTGGTCCAAACTATACAACCTTAATCTGTAGCAGAGGTCTTGTTGCACGACCACAAACTATGTAAGGACCCGGACTATCTCGACCGATTGAGTGCACGACGGGATAAGTAGAGTGCTGTTCGCGTGGCGATAGAGGGAGAGAAGAGTCATGCGGCAATGGGGCACACAGCAATGAGAGTCACACGACGATAGGTCGTGCAACGATGGTGTCTGCGGCTCGTAGGCGAGAGGAAGAAGCGCGTGGAGAAGAGGGAGCGTGTGCGACGAAGTGAATGATGCACGACGCGATGAAAGGAAGAAGCGCAGGGTGAAGAGGAAGCACGCATAACGAAGTGAATGATGCACAGCGCAGCGAAAGGGAGAAGCACGTGGCGAAGAGGGAGCATGCTTGGCAATGTGAATGATGCGTAGCGTGGTGAAAGGAAGAAGCGAGCAGCGAAGAGGGAGAGCACGTGGTGAAGTAAAGGGCACACAGCACGTGCAAGTGGTAACGTCGTGCGAAGAGTGGGCTACCACTGGCTGGTCACTGTCGCCTGTGTTTCTGACATGCATGGGTTGTGAGTGCCACTTGGAGAGTGCATACTGACTTGTAGCCACTTGTCCAGATTTGTAAGCCTTTTAACACCACTAGGACAACCACCCCAATTTGAAGAGTATTTAAGCCTCTTCTCTCACCCACGCCGCTCATTTTCCCTCATCCCTCTCTCTCTAAGGCAATGTTTGAAGAAGTGACTGTTGGTAGGTAGCCATTGTTGAGCGGGTGAGAGATATGAGAAGAGAAGTGGAGAGGACACCATTACTGTTCAAGTAAGTGGATCCATCACCATTGCATTATAGTCATAAGGATGCATGGGGATTTATGCATGTGCAATGAGCAATGGAAGTATATGTTATGTAGAACGACTGTATGATTCTTAGATTATGAAAGAAATGCAGTTTGTATGTGTACATCATGAGATAATGGTTTTTGTCATTTTCCTTACCATGAAATCAAGGTCATGAAATGTGTTCTTGAGACATGTTATATGCCACTATGAAATTCCAAAACTATGTGTGTGTTTGAAGGAGGATTTTGAACAGCCAAATGGGGTCTGATTGACCTCAAATCACAGTCATTGGAATTTATTTAAAAAATTGAATTTATATTTCAAAATGAGAAGGTATGTCACAGTTGCTGTTTTCATGGATTTTTTCACTAATACTACAGTGGTCACTGATTTTAACTAACCAAAGGAAATTAATTTTTGGTCAAAGCACAACCATTTGAAATATCTTTGTATGAGATAAATGTTACATGTAGAAACTATTGTTAAATTCTTCTTAGAATGAAAACTGTATTTCCTTTTATAAGGGAATGTCACTGTGGACAGTGTTGATAAAATTTCAGAACTCTTACCTCTTTTGGTGTGAATCTTTGAACCACCAAAATAAATACAAATGCTTTCAAATTAGCGTTTTAGAAATATGTATGCCTTGGCTTAAACTTTGATGTTGGAACCGTCACAAGTTGCTTCATGGTTTGGGCGTTGTAGTGATATGAAGCAGGGTATATTGCTGTCCTCTGTTTACAGCTGAGTACAGCTAGTAAACCCTCGCCTATTTGAACCTTTAAGAGGACAAATGGGGTCCAATTGTCTTAAAACCAATCCCATTTGAAGTATAGGTGTGTTTAGTGCAAAATTGGTTTTGGAATTATCTTCAAACTCTAAACGTTACAAACCTTATAGTGAGCGCATGTCATTACCCTTGATGGCAGGAATCGAGCTGTAATGCTCAACCGAAATAATGTCGTTATTACTATGGTAATGTCATTATGATATTTCTTAAATGTGATATGCCACTATCCAATGTGATATTGCTATTATCATGATGAAATATTGATATCGTCATAATGTGATACTATGCTGCTCATGTGATATATGAATAGATATCTATTGTGTGAATGATGGTATCATGTTGTTTATGTGATATGTGAATGGATACCTACTGTGTGAATGCTAGTATCATGCTGTTTACGTAATATGTGAATGAATACTTATTGTGTGAATGATGGTATCATGATGTTTATGTGATATGTAAATGGATACCTACTGTGTGAATGATGGTGTCATGCTGTTTATGTGATATGTGAATGGGCACCTACTGTGCGAATGATGGTGCATGCAGCTGCTTGTTGGGAAGGGTACCTACTGTGTTAATGATGGTGTCGACAGCTGCGATGCTTATGCATTATGTGAATAAGCACTTACTGTGTGAATGATGGTGCTGATAGCTACCTGTTGGGAAGGTTACCTACAGTCTGAATGATGGTGCCGACAGCTGTGATCTTCCCCTGGACGGGACTCAGGATGTGAGTAGTTGGGAAGGTCGCGCCCCCCAAATCTATGTTAGCACTACGCATTGGGTCATCTAATGGTAGTGTAACGCTCTTTTGCCAAAAGGGCATAAGGAGAGGTCGTGTCTTACAAGGCCACTGCCTATCGAAACCCCATAGCGCACTGAGGATTTTGTGCATGAGTGAGGACATTACGAAAGTGGATTTACCCACTTGTCATTGTTCAACCTCCTGAGCGAGGGTAGAAGTCTCAATTTCAGGTTTGGTTGAGCCTGACCGATGTGGCTTCTACTTCAGGAGTGATTAGATATGTTGTCCTTATTTCTTTGCTTTAAGTAAGGTGATTGTGAATTATGCATTATATATTAAACTGCTTTTATCACATTACTGTTAGAATGATGGGAAGCATATTTGAGGTTTTCACTTGATACCTTGTGAATATATGTGTATTGCATATTGTCATCACTATTATACTAATTGGAATGTAATGGTGTAGATCCACTGACTGGGCTTTTAGCTCATTCCATCTTAATTTCATAACTGTAGAGTGAAGGGTGGTGGCATATGTGTTAATGGTGGGTGGCAATTTGGGGGTTGAAGTGTGAAGAGCTGTCTTTTGAAGACTTTCACAATATGTTTTGGTGGTCTCAGCAATATGATGAACATTATATTTTGTGTATTTTTGGCCAGTAGTGCCTTGAAGGAATTGTAAAGACTCTTTGATTGTGAATGAATGAGATGACTGTTCTTTTGGATTCATATTTTGTTTGTTGTATGGATTTATTCTAGTTTTCTTTCATGGTTTGCTCTTGATTCCATGTTTCATGCGTTGAGCCACTCCCACCTGAGTGACATTTGCGACCTCCGATCGTGAGCCTGCACTCTGTCGCCCTCTGCTAGAGGTCAGGGGGTGGGGTCGTGACAGTTATGGTATCCGAGCAGCCAGAATAGGATTCTTGGCCTAGGGAGTCTTAGGAGTGTCTGTAGGATAGTTCTTTGATAGGCTAGTAACTGGGTGTTTATGTTTTAAGTTGGAGATGCCAAGGACTCGTACCAATAATGCGTGTTCATGTAATGGGAACACTGGGGCCTTTGGTGAACTCATCAGAACTTTGGAGACCATGACACAAGTGATGAGAGAAGTTGTATCAACCTCATCTACCCCTGCCTCTGATATGAATGATAATAACATGATGGAAAGGTTCAGGAGGATGGTACCTCCACTCATTGTAGAGCATGAGGGAGTGGAAAAGGTCAAGAGATGGAGAAGGCAAATAGAAAAGATCTTTGAGGTTCTAATTGCACGGATGAGCAGAGAGTTAGATTACGTACTTTTATGCTCAAAGGAGAAGCTGAGCACTGGTGGATCTCAATAAAATAATCGCGGGAATGGTCAGGAAATGTGACCACTTGGGAGAATTTTCTAGAAGTCTTTTATGAGAAATATTTTCCGAACTCTGTAAATTAAAGGAAGGAGGTAGAATTCATGGAGCTACAACTGGGGAATATGTCCTTTGAGCAATATGTAGTGAAATTTGCTGAACTCTCCAGATATGTGCCACTTGTTATTAGTTCTGAGGCACGAAAGGCTAGTAAATTTGAGAGGGGCCTTCGAATCGGTATAAGGAGGAGGATTATTACAGCAAACCTCAAGATCTTCTCCCCCCTATTGGATTTAGCCCTAAATATGAAGAGAGATGATGCCTTTCGAACAAGAAGAGATGGGAGGTTGGGTGTTGCTCAGCCTCGGAGTTTTAAGCCGAAGGCACGACCCCCTCCAAGGAGACAGTGGAAGGGGAGAAACAATCAAGGTAGTGCCAAGGTCCCGAGGATTGTTCCAAATGAAGTAACGGGCAACCGACGGCTAGTTTACCCTCACTGTGGATTGGGAAATCATACGACGGTTGAGTACTTCAGGAAGATCAAGACCTACTTTCGGTGTGGCAAATTGGGCCATCTAGTGAAAGACTGTCCTGTCAGGGGATCGGAGGACCAACCGAGAACTCAAGGGAAGGTGTTCGCCCTGATCGAGTAAGAGGCTAAGGCGTCGACCTCTGTGATTCGAGGTACGCTTTCTGTATATGGAATTGAAGTAAAAGTTTTATTTGATCCTAGATCTTCCCATTCATCTGTTGCACCACACTTTGAATGTCACTTGAATGTTAAGCCTGTACAACTTGATTGGACTCTAGTAGTATGTATGCCTATAAGAGAATCAATAGAAACTGATATAACGTGTAAACAATGTGGGATTGTGATTGAAGGGAATTTGTTGCCTATAGACTTGATACTTTTAGATGTTCAAGACTTTGATATTATTTTGGGTATGGACTACTTGTCTACCCACTATGCTACAGTGAAAATTTTTGATAAGATTGTGACCTTTAAATGCCGGGGTCAATCTGAATTGTGTTTTAAGGGCATTAAGGATGTTTCTCCTTTACACATCATCTAAGCCCTTCGGGCCTCTCTTTTTTAGTCAAAAGATGTGTTGGATACTTGGCTTATGTAAAAGAGAACAGGGGTATTTAATTTAAATTAGGAGAGATATCAATGCTGAGAGAATATCCGGAGGTCTTTCCTGAAGAGTTAACTTCTCTGCCCCTAATTAGAGAGAATGAGTTTGAGATTGAGGTGGCCCCTGGTACTACTTCTATTTCAAAAGCCCCATATAGGATGGCCCCAGCTGAGTTAAAAGAATTGAAGGAACAATTACAGGAATTGTTGGATAAGGGGTTCATCTGATCTAGTGTGTCACCATGGGGTTCACCGGTCTTATTTGTGAAGAAGAAAGATGGGTCTTTGAGGCTATGTATTGATTATAGACAATTGAATCAGGTCACAGCAAAGAATAAATACCCGTTGCCCAGAATTGATGACTTATTTGATCAACTGTAAGGCTCAAGTATTTTTTGAGATTGACCTCTGGTCGTGATCCCATGCTCTGTCACCCTCTGGCAGGGGTCAGGGGGCAGGGTCATGAAGAACTGCATGGTCCTAGCTATATGACTTTAAACTACATAGCCATGGTCTGAGCTATAAAACCCTAAAACTATAACGCACAGTGTGACAAATGGTCCATACGCATAACTCCAATTGGACCCCCACCAGAGTTAGATGTATGCAAGGGGCATACTTACCCCATCATCCCCAAAAAGTCAGAGTCATTCTCCCTTCAACCCACGGAGGGGTTCATCTGTGCTCTGGCCTGTCAGAGAACCATGTACACCGATATTCATCATCCCCGTGGAGTCACACTGCCCTTCCTAATCACCAGTGAAGCCTTTCCCATTTACTACTCCTCGTAGGGTCACCACCTTCATCTACATCTCTCCACATGTGTATAACTTTAACTATCTTTATCTCCAAAGAGTCAGATTGTTATCCACATACCCACGCCATCCATCCCTACTGACATGATGACTCTAGTTAGGTGCCTTGATCTCGCCCTCTGGATCCTTTGGGGATCGGGGGGAGCGCATCTCGGATTTCGAGGGAAGACCAGGGATGTTTATGAGATCGCTCTCTCGAGAACCTCGTTTTTTAAAAAAACTGGGCCAGGTGTTACCAACTGATGAGAGAGGAATTTAAAGGTGGGTTCGGGACTTACTAGGGTTGGCTTGCATGGGTGCTCTCTTAGATCATGAAGAAAGCTCTCAAGTAATAAAACTGGTTCAAAATCGCCTCCCTTAGCTCGTATTCTTCTTATTTCATGCGTTTCTGCAATCACACACATATATGGAAAAGGTTATGAGATTGGTGGGTCCGACCTCACCCTTTTCCACTTTGATGAACGTATTCAAGCATACACATTCAAAAAGAAGAAAGAAAGATGGGGGGGGAGAAGAATTCGACTAAGAGAGAAGATTAGAGCAATGACTAGGCTGGTGGACACTTGACTTGACGTGGTAGCAAAACGGGCTCGATAACTAAGATCAGCTCACGGAAGCACTACTAAACGTCATTACCAATATCGACTAGCTAAGCACGATGATCAGTCTCTCGTGGCAGTAAAGTGGATCAAGTAATCTTGACGCAACAACATTACGGCTATACGACAGTCTACCATGAGAGGTGAACCTCAATCCCTCGTAGTCAAATGAAAGAGTAGCAGAGTAATGATTATGGGGAAAGAATGAAGTAAGAGAAGAAAGGAACTGAGAGAAGGTGGGACAAGAAGGAAGAGAAGTGACGAGAGGATGAAAGAGAGAGATGGAAAAGAAGGAAGAGAAGTGACGAGAGGATGAAAGAGAGAGAGACATTGCCTATTGTGTTAGGAAAAGAGAGATAAGAAGTAATCGACACTAAGTCTCGCCGACTGACAGAAGAAGAGAGAGGGAGAAGAGAACCATGTGCGTTAGGCTCGTGCCGGTTGTGATGACAGAGAAGCAGGGGAGAGAGGTCGAGTCGGTGTTAGACTTCATCAACAGCAACATATGAGGGAGAGAAATTCAATCGGCATGAGGCTTCACCAATTGATAGAGGAAGAGAGAGAAAATCCAATCAGCGTTGAGTCTCACTGACTGAATAAAGAAGAGAGAGAATCTAGTCGGTGATAAGTCTCGTTGATTGAAAAAAGAGGAGAGAGAGAATCCAATCAGTGCATAGTCTCGCTGACTGATAGAAGAGGAGTGAGAAAACCAGTTGATGTTGAGTCTCACCGACTGACTAAAGAGGAGCGAGAAAAACTCAATCGGTGTTGAGTCTCTTCGACTGACAAAAGTGGAGAGAGAAAACCACTCAGTGCTAGGTCTCACCAACTAACAGAAGAAGAGAGAACAGACCAATTGACGTTAAGCCTCGTCAATTGCATTAGAAGGTGACAAATGGAGATATAGACAAGAAGAAAAGAGAGAAATAAAGATGAGAAGGGGAGAGAGAAAAGAAGAAAGAGAAATGAGGTAAAGAGATAAAGATGAGCAGAGAGGAGAGAGAAAAGAAGAGAGAGAAAGAGATAGAGACTAGATGGGAGGAGAGAGAAAAAGAGAGAGAGAAAGAGGGGAGGAGGGAGAAAGTAACCCACCCGAAGGGTATCAGCCCTTCTCTTCTCTCTCCTCTCTCTCTCTCCAAGATGTACTCACAGGCTCAAGCAAGGAATCAAAATTTTTATTGAATCTTCAAATAATCATCCCTAGCTCTTTACAATTTAGAATCGCATGTTTATATAGAAATGGGCTAAACCATGGTGTATGCCCAACTTGCCCTTGCCTAAAAAATGGGTGCAAAATCATTGCTTTGCCCTTGCCTAAAAATGTGTGGAATTCCAGAACAGTCCCTACTATTACCTTAAAACTTGTGTGATCTTGCATGAATGATCCAGGATTGCTCTGATGCCCATTTCATCAAAAGATTATTGTTTTCATATAAGGCTTCGCATGGCAATCATTTTGATACAAACTTCGAGTCATAGATCATGTTTTTAAGCCACGATCACGAGACTTGAAATTTTTTTCAATCTTGGAAACTTTGTATCAATAGTGTGCTCCTACCGTGATGTTTTTATGTGATTTCTTAATCATAGTGCACTAAGCATGCCGTCATGGTTGCGTGGCAACAAACAGAACGTGATTTGGAGCCCAAACAAAGATTTCACATTTTTTTGAGTTTTGGTCGAAATCTGGAATCCGGCGACCTAAATTTCAGTTACTTCGTAAGCTTTGTGCAAGAAATCTGATGGTCCATCATGTACGGGTTCGACCCAATGATAACCCTAAACCCTACGCATACAATTGAATTGGTTTCGCATCGATCCGTTGTGAGTGTCGTGATTTAGTCCATCGAGCGAAACTTGTCACTGCAGAATTTTCTGCAACTTCTTCAAGGATTGACAACTTCTCGCTTGCATTTCTCCCCACTCGGACAACGCCTAGGGGAACACCATATATCGAAACGCCTGTCTCGACGATACGAACATGCTCACAAAATTTGAGCACGATCTGACTCGAAACGAGTGAGATATGGGCCCTAAAAGTGGCTGCTCGTGTTTATGAAAACAACCACCTTTAATGGTGTTTTAGTGCAAGGAGGCCACATGGGAATAGCGTGCAGCCTACTCCTTTTTAGTCTTTTGCCTATAACTTTGTCTTGGAATGTCCGATCTAGCCGAAAGTTGACCCATAAGGGCATTCAACCGTGTTAGATCTAATGGCGGTGGTCCCACAGCTGTTTGACGTACCAAAAGTATAGATCTAGTTACGAGGTCCATTTTAGGGTGTTAGAGACAATTTTTGCTGAAATTCTTTCTTTGTGTTCACTGCCTTAAACATGTCTACTCGTGATAAAACTTGGCAGGTGGCCTTTTGGGGTGCTTATGACGATCTTGACCAATTATGGAGTCATTTTGGGACTGTTGAGAATTTCCATTATTTTGTAGGCTTCATTGACCTGTTTTCTACCAGGGATCAAGGTGCTGAAAAACAAGTTCAAACAGGCTCGAACTCGTTCTGTGCTACATGCCCTTAAACTTCACAGCCATGGTCCAAACTATATGATCACAAACTATAGCAGAGGTCTAGTTGCATGACCCTAAACTGCATGGTTCTAGTTTCTTGACTTTAAACTGTACAACCGCGGTCCAAGCTATATGACCTTAAACAATAGTGCATGTCCTGACTGCATGACACTAAACTGCTTCGCCTTGGTCTAAGAGGCATGACCTTAATGACACCCCATATGCGCACATACTTCCCTTTTCATTTGCATCTTCACACACATCCTCCCTATTCGACCCCTTCATGTGCACACACCACTTCCACTGCCTCCCCAGTGAGTCTACGTATGCGTACACGCCCTTTACGTGCATCTTCACGCTCACCTTCTCTACTCGGCCTATTCGCATGTGCATACCACCTTCACCATCATCACCGTCTTTCACCATTCCTCAGTGTATCTTACCCATGTTCACAAAACGGCGAGTCATCTCGCTACTCAGTTAGTGGGTTACCGCCATTCACTCACTCATCATCTACTCTTTACAAGTATCTTCATGTCATCTTCCTAGATGGGTCAAAGTCATCACCAGACTCACTTTGTGGCCACTTCAGATTGCCATTCCTTACCATTATGGTCCAGTTGTATGACTTAAAAACTACAGTGCATGTCCTGATCGCATGACATTAAAAGTCTTCGCTCAAGTCTCAAAGGCACGACCCTAAAACATACCTTCTCAAGGAAAAACGGGGCATGGTGTACACTTTACAAGGGAATGTCATGAGTAAAAATGACGGACGGGTATGGTCATGAAACCATGAGTAAAAGAGTTTCATGGAAAAAGAAACCTAAGCATGGTGAAAACCCCAAGAGGGCACCGTGAGCAAAAATGGATGAAAAGGGTGGACATGTCCACATGGTCATGGGTAAAAGAGAGCAGAAATAACATAAGTTGGTGAAAACCGTCCTTAAGGTGCCACTTCCCCTGTTCAAGTGAAAACCCACGAAAGGGCGCTCGGATAGACAAAGCAGGTTGACGCACTTCCATAGCCTCTGCTGGCACCCTAGTTTCAAGGCTCATTAGGGAGTGAGAACACATAAGATCTCCACAATTTCAAGGCTCACCAGGGAGTGAGAGCACACAAGATCTTCTTAGTTTCAAGGCTCATCAGGGTGTGAGAGCACACAAGATCTCCTCAGTTTCAAGGATCACCAGGGAGTGAGAGAACATAAGATCTCCCAAGTTTCAAGGCTCACCAGGGAGTAAGAGCACACAAGATCTCCCCAGTTTCCCGGACCTCCGTGGTTGTTGGAGAGAGGGTTTCCGCCTCCTGACCCAAGGGAAACCAGGACCCCACCGACATCAATTGAAGACTTCACTGGGGACACGTCACCCTATAGTTGGCTCGAGCTGTCTTCAAGTATCAACCTCTCTTTGTCCTTTCTCTACTATTGCTATGGTATCCCTTTGTCCCTCGTTCATCCGAGTTGGGGATTTCTACATCCCCATATCCACGCCCTCACTCGGGGTGAGCAGACTATTAGGCCTTGTCTCCCCTGCATGTTCCTTATGTGGCCTCGCTGACCCGGCCATCCTGGTTTTGCCCGAGAAAGTTTGGGGCACGGGCCCTCAAGCCCCTAGCCCCTCCTCCTCCGACGTTAGGAGCGAAACCCCTTAACACCCGTTACAGGGGTGGCACTATGGTCGTCCCCTTGCACAAGCACCCTGTCACTGGTGGGCAACCTACCAGTCACATACCTTTAAACGGAACGCATGCCGCTATTCCTCCCCACTCGGGTTGTTCTAACAAGGCCACCATGCCCGCTGGTAGTTGAGGGGCAACCCCGCCCATGTCACACGAGGGCGTCGCCAATACTAGCATCCCCGTGCACACACTACCCACATGCAGCTTTTATACAGGCCTAGGCCGCTATTCAACGATGCACACTTGCACCAATAATATTTCTGGCATTCCGACTTTCATAGTATGGAATTGGGGCAGTCAACAGTCTTCCTCAATCTCCCAAACCACTTCAGGTTGATTTCAACCGAAGCACAACACTGGTGGCTCCAAAGCCACCCGTGCCATGCTTGTCAATCATGCGACTCGGGGCAACTCGAGGGCTGATCCTCAATGAACACATGACTATTGAGATATTCGGGAGCCCGATAAAAAATTGCACATGCATGCAGAGGGCTCGAAGGCCCCATCCACTAAATGGATGGGTATTGCCCGTACTCTGCCCCCTACTCCACAGGGGGCCGGCTCCATGGCCACCCCAAACACTACCCTAGATTGTACACACACATATAGGTCAAAGACAACTTCTGGCTACAAAGAAGCACAGACGTTCATCGCTTCGCCCACTGCTTTAATGCCACCTACAGCATAGTACTCGAAGAGATCCCCTTCAAGAACCATCCTCTCCACTTCTCGCTCTGTGCATGCACAAGCCGGCCATCGGTGTCGGATCTGATAGCAGAGGATGCCACCAGTGACTACCGGCCACTCCATCCTTCCAATTGGTCGCCTCAACCACCATCACCACCTGCGAAATTCCTTTTCCCCGGGTATTTCACTTTGCCCAAGATCATCGACACTACCCGTGCATCAGTCAAATGGGCCTGCAACGATGGAGACTGGATCCGTTTTCCAATCTGGGGGAAGGTCTACCAGAACCTGTAGCTCAAGCAGGCAATGGGGATGGAGGTTCCCCTCCTCTAACAAAAGGTGATGTCATTTGTCACAGAAGACCTGCCCAACCAAAATCGGTTCCACCCCCTACTTGACAAGGACAAGCCCGAAGATGATGACGTCGTCTACTCCAATGTCATCGAGACATAGGAGGCCGACCCTGCTTAGCCCGATCCTCGACCCCAAGGCCGTTAGGAGCTTACATGTGAGAATTGGCTCCAAGCCCTTCAAGCGTCAAGCTCGATAATAGCCCAACCTCAAGGCCGCCCGGAGCCCGTACTCCCCAGGGGCCTGAAACAAGCCCGAGATTAGACGAAGCAAGTTCAGTCCCTACTCTCCGGGGTCCCCAATCGAAGAACAAAGAGGACTAGGGTCACTC
This sequence comes from Amborella trichopoda, assembly GCF_000471905.2. Next base: position 202,521 of record NW_006499969.1, on the reverse strand, counting down.
CTCCCACTGCGTTCCCTGACTCGGACCGGCCCATTGAGGTCATGATAGTGAGTCAGGATGGAGGGGAGCTCGAAAACCCCACCATACAAAAGAAGTTACAAAATCCGTGTGGGACATCAATACTCAAACAAAAAAATAAAGGGGTAAACACAGAAGGTATCAAAAGCGATCGAGTGCGTCTCACAGCTTTTCCTGTAGATCCTGCACCTCTTCCTTGTTGTGGGTAATGGCTTTAGCAACTGACTCAGATACGGCAGCAACTGCCCTTACCTCTGAGTTCAACTCCTCTAGATGGCAGGAGTGCATGACATCTCTTCCTGGTAGCGTTGGCGACGCTGCATCAAGTTGGCCAAGTAGGTTTGGTGCCAAGCGACCTCATCCTCAGAGGTCCAGATCTCTCGGCACTCCTCTGCCTCCTCCCTCATGAGTTGGGCACAGCGGGAGGCAATCTGCTGCCTCTTTTCCTCGAAGTCTTTCACGAGGGCTTATTGAGTGACCAGGCTTGCCCTCACAGAGGCCAGGCGTGCTTCATGGGCTGCCCACACTAGGGTCTCACGTAAAACGACCTCAGCTCCCTAATCCACGAGATTCTGCAGAGGCTCTTCCAATCGGCTAAATGCCTCTGCATTGGGGTCAACGGCTTGCAAGCTAACGGCACAGGCCTCGATACTTTCGATGCATTCTTGCAGATCAGAAAGCGGGCATTCCCTAAGCCACTGAAGCTCTGTCTAAAGCATGCGCCTTACGGTTGGCACCCTAGAGCTCGACCCTGATGAAGTTGAAGTCTGAGAATTCAAGGAAATAAACGGGAGCACGTCAGAAACTCACCCTTAAGCTTGAGTGGCTAAAGGACCAAGTGGTGCAGACGAAGGCTCACCGACCTCATACTGACTCTCGACGTCGATCGACGATGGCGCTAAAGGAAATGGCTCTGCCTTCATGTGCTTGGCTGCTACAAAAGAAGCACATGAGGGTTAAAGAAAGAGGGAGGAAACAACGCGATAGCAGTATTCACAACACACCAGCAGCATTAGCTGGAGAGGGAGTCAAAACAGGAACCGGTCATGGTCGTCCACAAAACTGAAAGCAATGACAAGACACACTACTCCAAGGCGAGCGCTGCAAAGGAGGCCCAAAAGGCATGAAGGGTGCTAGTTTTTACTTAGTAAAAGCCCAGGGTAAAATGAAGAACAATCGCCCCTCCTTCTATAAAGCCCAGCAGCCAAAAGGGCCATTCAACTGGTGACCCGTCCTCTAATCATGAGGAAACGGATAACATGCAAAGCAATGCATCGAGGGCAAGACAACGAAGCACCGCCGGCGTGTGAACAAAAGCTTCACATGAGCGAAATCCCATGTGCCCCATAGTACGAATGTTGTAATAACCAAAAGATTATGCTAAGTCTTGAGGAAGCAATAAGGACACATAATTGAACCGTTGTACACCTTCAACACTGCCTCCCTCATCCAAAATATACTACCCCACATGAATGATGCTTCTCATCGGGAATGACACACCTACCGCAGTCCAAACACTGCTCAAGCACACGACCGTGCCCCACTCAACGCATATAAAGCACGGGCCTACTCAAAGCACCCAGGGCACATTTCTGCGCTACTTGTGCTCCACGGGCATGCGAACCTCATTCCTTGTCCCGCCCACATTCACAGGACCTTTTGCGGTCCTAAAAAAAAAAAAAATGCGGGGTCTTGCAAAAGTCAGCAATGATGCATTATCTAATGGTTAGGATTAAAACCTGCAAGAGCATCCCAACCATCAAACACAAGCGTAAGGTAAAGAAGGAGATGTTAATGTAATGAATGGTTTTTATTTTGCGAATAGAAAGGATTACATAGTTGCGATTACAACAAACCGATAACTACAAGGAAGTACATCCGTTCAAAAATAAATCCCTCCATTCAAGGGTCCACCATTTTCTCACAATGGTTGTGGCTCTCGAGAGGTTGCATCCATCTTATCAAGCCAGACGTGAAGAGGAAAAAAAGTGCCTCCTCCTTCAACGCAACCTCCGAAGAGGGTACCAAGTCAGACAATAACGCGGACCAGCCAACCCCCTCCTGCAACTTACCATCATACCCAAAAAGGTATGTTGGGATTCAGGGTGGCTGACCCTAATGCCTTACGCATGGCCACGGGAGTCATGCCATTGGTCCTGTACAAATAGAGGGGCCAGGGAGTTACTAGCCCGCCCCCTGGCATGAATCCATCATCGCCTCCACACAGCCGAACGCCTTCATCCTAACACCTAATGCTCGGACGCATCCCAGAAGTTGGCACCAGCCATCCAGCCCCTGCAGCGGACATGGCTCCCCGGCTAAGTTCTCCCAAGGAAAAAAATTCTTCATGCTATCTCCACCATAAGAGGTACCAAGCACGTAACTTTGCCCGAATACAGAGAAAAGATGCCCTCACGCTCTCCAGCCTAGCCCCTTTGTTATAAAGGTCATACGCTCATCAATGCTCGCTGCCATCTAAGCACCACGCCTCCCAGCAAGGTGGCCACATGTCACCACAACAACACCTCAATTGATCGCCATTTTTAAAGCCCTCTCATGCTTCGCCTTCTAGGCATTACTTACGCAGCGTCACGGTCAAATCCAGCACCGCCTAACGGTCAGCCTGGGGTAATCGAAAAATCACTCAAATGGATCTTGCATCAGGCTCTACCTCCCAAGTGGCACTCTCTCTATGTCCTTGTCGGACTGCTAATGCTTCATTAGCTATGCGTCATCTACATAAAGACATGCCACCCCCCCTCCCCCCCCGCTGGTACCATCAACATGACACACGTCGCGGGTGCCATTGACATGCCACCCCCACGAGTGCCTTCCATATCACACCCCCACCCCCCCTCCTCAAGTGCATCTAATACTTTTCCCCCCCGGGGGTGCCATCAACACTTCACCGCCCCTCCTCCCCCTCCCCCGGTGGGTGCCTCTATTGCTCCACCCCCGTAGGTGCCATTGACATGCCACCCCCATGGGTGCCATCCATATCACCCCCCGTGAGTGCAATCGACACGCCACCCCCGTGGGTGCCATCAACAAGTCACCCCCCGGGGGTGCCTTCCACTCCACCCCCTGTGGGTGCCATCAACACACCCTCCCCCGTGGGTGCCTCAAATACTCCACCCCCCGCTGGTGTCATTAATACGCCACTCCCCGCGGGTTCTTCCAATACTCCACTCCCCGCCGGTGCCTTCAACACTCCCTCTCTCCGCAGGTGCCGTCAACAACACACTTCCGGCAGACACTACCATCATCGATCCCGATTGGGTACACCCTGCTTGGGTTGCAACAAAGCCACCCTCTTTGGGGCAACATCCCATCCTATGCAGTCACACCCTGCCTCGACCATTGACCGCTACATCAACTTGACACAGAGCCATGTCAGTCAGGCTCCACTGTCAAGGCTCACTATGCTAGTGACCCAACCCCTCTCCCCTTAAGAAGCACGACGCGATGGAACCAATCACGAGTAAAAGAAAAAGAGCTTCTGGCAGACATAGCCAACAAGGCTACGGGTGAAATTGCCTAAAAAAAAAAACCGTACAAGCACAATGAGTAAAAATGACAGGCGGGCATGGCCACGAAGCCATGAGTAAAAGAGTCCTAAGAAAACATCCGGGCATGACAAAAACCCACAAGGGAACCATGAGTTAAAGCTGAAGCAAAAAGGGCGAACGTGACCTAAAATTCATGGGTAAAAATGCCCCAGTACAAGGATTGTGTGAAAACCACTCCGCTAGCACCATTTCCATTCAAAATATCTCCGACCTCTGTGCCAAACAAAAATCTCCGTCTCAACCCCTATTCCATTGTTTATAACGTAGAATCAGAGTGATCTAACGATGTAGATCAATCAGATCTAAAACTTTCAACTGATAAAAAGTAAATGAAAAATCAATGGTAGAGAATTTGGGAACAATTGAATTTAGATCTGAGATTAGAACTGCTCAGAAACGAGCAGATCTGCTCTCAGATCTGTGGCGGAGCCAACGTGATCCAAGGCATCAAAAACACGATTGTTTTACAAAAACTAATCGAAATAAGATAAAAAAAAATTAAAATAGTAAAACAAAGGAAGAAAAAAATACCAAACCGGGCCGGATGGCCCGGGATTCCCGAGCCTTCGAGGGCTCACCCGTATCAGCACCAACGTCCTCTTTGCCTCTCTGATCCATATGTTAACAAACAGATCTATGATGTCTAGGGTGGTTCTGCCCTGGAGATGGTTCTATAACTAAGGTTTTTGTTCCCTAGTGATTTAGGTTTACTCAAGTTAAGATGAGGGTTAAGGTTTTCGCACGAAGGTCTCTCTACTCTCTTAGGGTTTCTCTTTCAGCCTAAAGTTTCTCAAAAGTCTTGTCCCTATTTTTTTATTTTTTTTCTTTTTTCTATGTTTTCGGCCCTCTCATTTTTCATCCTTTTATTGTCACCAAAATGAGTTCATCTAAACGAGGGATTTGTTGGGGCAGAGTTATCCCATAATCAACAAATCCCTTGGCCAAACCAATCTTTTATTTTCTTATATTAATATTTGATGGACAAGGATAGCAAGACGCAATCAAACAACTAAAAAGATGACATAAAAACATGAAAAATGATAAAAAAATGATTGGGGAAAATGTGTCTGGGCGACACGCCCCGTGTCACGCAAACCAAAACTTGCCCATATGCAAATTTGTTTTTCAGGTATGTTCCTTAGCCTCTTGTGAAGCTACCAGAAAACACTTGGGTCAAAATTTTTTTTTTACAATTTTTAATGATTGTTTTTGTAAAATAGGGCATTTGCAGGATGTCTTGGGAGACATGCCTTGTGTCGCCTGGGCAGCACGCCCCGTGTCACGCAAATCAAAACTTGTCCAAATTAATATTTTTAAATTTGGATATCTTCTTCAGTCTCTTGTGAAGCTCTCAAAGAAAATTTGGGTCAAACTGGATTTGTTTACTATTTTTAATGATTGTTTCCATAAAAAAACGCGTTTACTAGATTCCGGATAAAAACAACGGTTGTGTGTTGCTCGGGATGTGGGTCTTAGCAAGAACCTTTACAATTCACGCTCTATGTGCCGGTTATTTCGCAACTAGCTCCAAGATTGAGATTTGAGCCTGGATCTTCCCGAGATGAGTCGGTAGACCATAGGTGGTTACATATCCTTGAGTTCTTTTGTTAGGGTGAGCCTTAGCGAGAGTAATGGGAGACCTCAGGGTGTTGGCGCCTTGTTTAAAAGATGATCCCTTTTCATTAGCTTTGACAATTTTAATCTTAAGAGCATCGTCTTTGTCATACTGGTCCCACTTAGGAGGATCATCAGAGTTCGAGGAAGACGAGCTTCCTCTAAGAAGACTCAAAAGATCTTCATCAACTTCTTGGAGATGTTGATCACAAGCAAATATGAATTGGCTGGGATCATCTTCTTTGTCTCCATTTTCAATCATGTGAATCATAACATCCTCCTTTGAGTTACTCGGAGCTCCCGTTTCTTCGGTCGTTGTGGCCATATTTTTGGGGAGAGGTTTTGTGAAGATATCCATCTTTCGATTAGGTTCTTCAACAGGTTGATTTCTAGATACGACATTGATATCGCCCCTATTAATCAACCCTTGAATCACCTGCTTCAAGTAGAAATAGTTTTGGGTACAATGGGTATGGTTTCTAGGCCACTTGCGTCATCTATTCTTATCCTTAACGTCAAATGGTGGTTCAGATGGTGGCGGGAGCTCAACCATGTTTTTCTTCAAGAGTAACTCCAGCACTTTTTCTAACGAGTCCTTGAGAGGAGTGAAGTTGCCATCTCGTCATCGATTGTTATTTGAGCGTTAGCTCTACACTGACCCCTTTGATTTTGATTTCTATTATTGTGTTGAGTGGCTGAACCTTGAGCAGGTCCATTATTGACTATTTCATTAACCTGACAGGAAGCTTTCCCCTTACTATTGCTCTTATTTTTATTCTAGGGAGTTGTGATGGGTTTGTTCTCGAGCCTAATACTGAGGGGTGTCCCTCTCGTCCTTTGATGTCGTGCCACTCGCTTGATCATGGAGTCGGAAGAGTGGGGGATAAGTCCTTGGCTAAAGAAGGTCCTGTATTCAAGAGCTGCATTTTCTAAGGCCATGGAGATTTGAGCTGGGTCCATGAGTGGACATTCGATGACTCGCATCGTCGTCTCAAGGAATCAAGGGATGAAATCCTCGAAGGATTCTCCTAGATTTTGGGTCGTTGCACTGAGCTCGCCCAGGGAGAGAGATATTAGTGTTGATCCATGGTAGTAAGAGACGAATATGTTGAACATTTCATCTGGAGTGATGTGTGATTGAGCAGACATTACTCTTCGATGCCAGTTCAAGGCCTCTCCAGTCAATGTTTGCGAAAATATGGCCTTCGGTTGGTTAGGCCTGTCTGGCAAAGCTCTCACGAAGAGGTGATACATGTTGATGTGAGCATATGAATCGCTCTTCACGTTAAACTTGTTTCTAAATTTTGGGATAACAAATCCTAGGGGAAGGTCCTCCTTGCCTACAAGCGTCTCATGAACATAAGCCTTTGGGGATAGGATTTCATGCATACCCATCCTTTCAAGCATATCTTGTATCGCTTTTAAGGTGCCTTCTCATTGAGTATTTGACATGAGAGTAGGCCCACCGGTCCATGGGTTCCTAAGCATAGACTGATGACTCGAGATTTAGGGTATATGTTAGTCTGCATGGGCCTGAGAATGATGAGCTGCGATCACCGGGGTGGTTTGATACATTTACGCTTGAGGGGTGTACTGACCCATGGGCATCGCCACCAGTTGCAAAAACTACACGGTTTGTTGGATCGGATACACAGGAGGGGCCGATTGAAGAATCGACTGAGTCGGTTGTTCTATGGGTTGACTTTTGCTATTAGGTTGGTTATGGACCGACCCATGAACTGGGGCACGAACTATGTAACCTAAGTCAACTAGACTTTTGAGGGCAGCCTAGATGCCTCTCTCACCTAAGGGTTGGTCTAGATTGATGCCTCGGCTGCGTTTAGTGTTCAAAACATCATGGGTTGTACTACGGTGGCTCGACATTGGATTTGATCTCCTAGACCTAAGTGGGTCTTGGCTCTGAGACCGCTACATCTAGAGATATCTTGGTTCAAGTTGTGGGAATTGACGTTAGATGCTGCATGAACTTCTTCCCTCGCCCGGCTCCTACTTTGGTTGCCTCAGGTCAGACGGATCCTATTGTGGCTACGTAAGGTTCCCTGTAAGATAATGCCCGGCTAGACCCCCTGGCTGTTCAATGTTGTTCGGGAGGAGCCAACGTTTCGGACCATACAGAGCTCATGGTTAGGAGTAGATCCCTAGGACTTGGCTTCTAATTGAAGACCTTGATGATGGATAATTGATTAGCATGAGTTCTGGCCATAATCCCAAGGGATTGCGACATATTGGTCCTTAGGTTTGGGATGGTTCGGTTTAGAGTCAGCCGTGGAGCGCTCATCATAATCGCCTTGGGTGACTGACATGGTAATCACCCTTGGTAGGGTTCTAGAATCAGACTTGGTTAAGACCTAGACTCGACGACTTAGGGCAGAGTCAATATGACTCTAGGGGCAAAACCTTAACTAAGACCAAGGCTAAGACTAGACTGGGACCTGGACTTGCTAGACTCAGTGGGTTTTGGTTCAGACCCTAAACTAGGGTAAGCCTAGTCTATCTTTAGAGGGAACTCTAAGCTTAGAACTATGGTAGAACCTAGACTAAGATCTAGACTAGTGGATTTGAGTCTCAGCTTAGACCAAGAGTTGGTCTAGGTTCAGACCTGGATGTGAACCTGGTTCGGACTTGGACTGAGCTGGGTGCAAGTCTGAGCTTGGACCTCAAGAGTTTTGAAACTCAGACCAGATGTTGCCCCAGACTGGATCAAGATTGAACTAGGAATGAGCCTTCGATCTGGACCAGAGGAGGCCTAGGTTTGGACCTGGGTGTGAACCTAGTTCGGACCTAAGGAAGGCTGGGTACAAGCCTGGACATGGACCCAAAGAGTTATAATGATCAGACCAATAGTGGACCTGGACTGGACAATGATGAGCTAGGGATGAGCCTTCATCTCAGACCAGGAGGGGGTCTAGGTTCGGACCAAGGCAAACCCTGATTCGGACCAGGGCTAGGCTGAGTAAAATCCTGAACTTGGACCCAGAGTTCAGCTTAGACCAAAGGCAGGTCCGGGCTAAGATCTAAGATTAACGAATCAGAAGTAAGAAAGCAAGCACACGAAAACATTTGCCCTAGTAAAGTACTATACGTAGGCTTGGCTTGAGAGTGGGTTCCTAACTACTGAAATGCGACTAGGCTGATATAGGTCCCCGCATAGGTCCTAGTCTCCTGTTATAGGATTTTGCCAGATCCTACTTATGTGGAGTTGCTTTGAGGCAAAGGATTATGGAGGGCCGCTCATAGTTAAAGTTATGTGAATCCCAACCGCCTCAGCTCTCAATGCTAGGTTCCTCTCGCACTGTTAACGCAGATTTTGGGGGTTTTCGAAAAAACAAATTTCAGGTTTTCTGGGATTCCCAGTCGGTGTACTAGAGTGTGTAAAGAAGCATGCAAATGAAAATAAATTCAATCACACAGGCACACATTAAGAAAGAAAACAAGTGAGCGCTCGACACTGATCATGCCTAGCGATGTAGCTTCGAGGTGAAACGCGTTCGAAGCACAATATAGATGGAGGGGTAAGCAACCCCTAAGATGGTAAAGTCAGAAAAAATGAGATCAGGCACAATCCATGCAAAGTCGAGCGTGGCCCGAGTCGAGGATGTCTCGAACGGGACACGGTACAAGAGGGTGCAAGCAGCCCTCGATGTATATTTATCTTATTTTATTTTTTTAAAAAAATTTCTTTAAAATTTGATGAGAAATAATTAAACTAAGCATGATGGAAGCAGCGAAACCAAGAATTCAACCAAAATTAACTAACTATAATGATATAAGAAAGTCAAGAATAGAGCAAACCTACCTGAAGCAAAATATTTTTTTTGGTATTTTTAAAAAAATTATTTTAAGCAAAAAATTGGTGAACAAGCACATAAAATAAGCCTGTGGGGTCCCAAAAATTTTCTGGGACCTCAGTGATAGGGCGGCATAGTCCGTGTCACTCGGGCGGCATAAGTTGTGTCGCTTAAAAAAAAAAAAATTTGTTGTTTTTTATATTTTATCTTGTTGATGCTGATGAAATAATGCTACTGAAACTTGCAGAAGCATAAAAATAAAATTTTTGATGAAATAAAATTAAAACAAAGTGAAACAGAATAATAGTAGATAAAACAAACTTGTATCAAGCAAAATATGCTTTTGGTATTTTTAAAAACTTTATTTTGGTTTGAAATTTTTTGAGCACTCATAAGAAACTCCCACAAGCAGATATGGAAAATTTCAATAAATGCTGAATTGGGCGACGGGGGAACCAAAAAGCGCGTCGCGCTGGACCTGGGCGGCACTCCCCGTGTCGCCTGGGCGGCACGCCCTGTGTCACCCAAAACCATTATTATTTTTTAATTTTTCTTATATATTTCCTTGTAGATCTTGATTAGAATAGGCTTACTGTCAACTTGGAGAAACAAAAAAAAAAAATTGTTTTGATGAAATAAATTAAAATAAAGCGACAACAAGTCAAACAGAAAAATAAGTTCTTTTTATTTTTAAATATTTTTTTTTGACCTAAAACTTTGGTAACATTCACAGAACATGCCTGCAAAGTTTCAAAAGATTATGAGATTTTTAAAAATTTCGATGCTCAGATCACGCTCGATTGCCCCACAATGGGCACTAAATTGTTTATAACGCAGAATCTGAGCGATCTAACGATGTAGATCTATCCGATCTAACACTTTATAAAAAAATAAATGAAAAAGTAATGGTAGAGAATGTGGGAACAATCAAATTAAGATTTGAGATCAGAACTGCCCAGAAACGAGCATATCTGTGGCGGATCAAGTGTGATCCAAGGCATAAAAAACACAACGTTTTTAAGAAAAATAATCAAAATAAGATCAAAATGAAATTAAAACAGTAAATCAAAGGAATAAAATAATACCAAACCGGGCCGGATGTCCCGGGATTCCTGAGCCTTCGAGGGCTATATCAGCACCAGCATCCTCTTTGCCTCTCTGATCTAGATAACCAGCAGATCTGTGATGTCCAGGGTGGTTGTGCCCTGGAGATGGTTCTATAACTAGGGTTGTTGTACCCTAGAGATCTTGGTTTACTCAGATCAAGATGAGCATTAAGGTTTTCTCAGGGAAGGTCTCTCTACTCTCCTAGTGTTTCTCTTCCAGCCTAAAGTTTCTCAAAAGTCTCGTCCCTCTTTTTTTCTTTTTTTCCTTTTTTCTCCTTTTTTCAACCCTCTCATTTTTCATCCTTTTATGGTCATCGAAAGTGAGTTCATCTGAATGAGGGATTTGTTGGGGCAGAGTTATCTCATAACCAACAAATCCCTTGGTCAAACCAATCTTTTATTTTTTTAAAATTCGGATTCAGATTTGATCAACATGGATCGCATCACACGACCAAACCACCCAAAAGATGACCATAAAAACACGAAAAATGATAAAAAAATGTTTGGGGACAATGTGTCTGGGTGGCATGCCCCGTGTCGCTTGGGCGGCATACCCCGTGTCACCCACGATGTTGCCCAAGGGTGGGCGACATGCCCCGGTCGTGCCCCGGTTGCTTGGGCGGCACGGCCCGTGTCACCCAAGGCTGGGCGACATGCCCCGTGTTGCCCAAACCAAAATTTGTCCAAATTGATTTTCTTTTTCAATGTGTTCCTTAGCCTCTTGTGAAGCTACCAAAAACATTTGTGTCAAAACGGATTTTTTTACTATTTTTAATGGTTTTTTTCATAAAATAGAGCATTTGCAAGATGACTTGGGCGACATTCCCCTTGTCGCCCAAACCAAAATTTTTCCAAATTGATGTGTTTTAATATAGTTATCTTTCTCAGCCTCTTGTGAAGCTCTCAGAGAAAGTTTGGGTTGAAATGGAATTTTTTACTATTTTTAATGATTTTTTCATAAAACAACGCGTTTACTGGATTCCGACTCAAAACATCTGCTGGGTTCTGGGTTGGCAGAATGGTTCCGGCTCACAAGGTAAAGTGTGTGACCTATGAATTTTAGGTTTACTAGGCCAATTTGATCTTAAGGGTCTATGAAAAGCACAGAACTTGCTCGATTTAAAGCGGGTGTCTACAACCATTTTAAAATATCCTGCCCTAGTACAATCCAAAAATCTCCTGCCTCTACGCCATAAAAAACAATTTCCGACCGCTGTGCCATTCAAAAACGTTTTGTAACCCCTGTGCCATTAAAAAAAGAATCCAGCCCCTGCGCCATTAAAAAAAAATCTCCTGCCCTTGTGCCATCAAAAAATCTCTGGCCCCTGCACCGCTAAAAAAAAAAATCTCAAGCCTCAGTGCTGCATCCAATCTCGGGTCTTAGTGCTGCAACTAAAATGAAAACTCTCTCTTCTCAAAACAAACTCCAGCATCCAAGGTGAAGTCTCCTAAAATGAGACCGCGTTAAAGGTTCCCTCACATCCGGGTAATTCGGGAGATCCCCAATTGGATCACTAGGATGTGGACGAAGAGGTACCATGCCTGCCCCTTTCTTTCTTCTCTAAAAAAACTTCAGCATCCAGGGTGAAGTCTCCTAAAATGAGACCGCCTCAAAGGTCCCCTCCTATCACATCAGGGTAATTCGGGAGATCCTCAACTGGACCAATAGGATGTGAACCAAAAAGGTACCATGCCTTCCCCTTTCTTCTCAAACAAACTTCAGCACGTAGGGTGAAGTCTCCTAAAATGAGACCACCTCATAAGCCCCCTCCCAATCACATCAGGGTAATTCGAGAGATCCCCAACTGAACCAGTAGGATGTGGACCGAAGAGGTACCCTGCTTGCTCACCACAACCTGGCGTTTCTGCTTGGATCGAGATAAAGCCCTCAAAAAAGCCCCCACAACCTGGAACACCAGGACTTCCCCAGCCAGGATGGGATAAAGCCCACAAAAAGAGCCCCCACAGGCTGGGACATTAGGAGTTATCAATGAAACAAAAGTCGTAAGCCCGTCGAATGCAGTCCATCAAAGCGATCTCCAAGAAAATGAATTTTGGTGGAATTCGGAGAACACTCCTCAACAACGTATGAGACCACTAGAAGCCACTTGGGTCATGCCCCGGTCATGGAAAAAGCTCAGCAAGTTTTACCCCTCAAGGATTGCGCCAATGCCAGTGATCAAGACAAAAAAATATTTGAAAGAAAATAAACATGTCTTGGCAAGGATTTGCTAAAGGAGCTACGACGTTAAAGTTTTTTGAATGTTGTACGTCTCACTTCTCTCGAAGCACAACATCCGTCTGGGCAAGTTGTTGTATGTCATTTTTGACATACTTCTGAATCTCATACAAATAAGGGGAGAGGCAGCGACAACTTGAACATGTGGATTCACCAGACACCCGTAGACTAATGTTGTGATAAAAAATAAAGCCTGAGGCTGTGTGACTTGGGTGCAGTGCCATCACATCAAAGAAGGACCCTTCAACTGTAGCCCTATGCTAGCAGGTGTAGAACCATACCAAACCACTACATTTCCACTCAGAACACCGAAAATCCCTTGAGGACTAAATTTTGGCTCAATCGGACCTCTTTAAAGGGAACTATGCCCATGCAGCCTTGCAACGCTTGGGTTTCACACTAGCGTGGTGCGGCTTCACCAAACCAGTCCCTAGAAATAAGGACTGCAACAATGCTTTCCAGCAGTAGCTTCACCCGCCCATGACGCCTTCTTCTGAAGATGGAGAGATCTCAAAAGTTGATATCCTTTAGATCATGCCAACCCCGTTATTTTGACTTAAGGAACACACTGTGGAATGAATGAGAATCGCACTGCTTTGAGGAAAAAGGTGCTCCCAAAATCAAAGGAAGAACCAGGGTTCAAGAAGAAGAAGCCTCGAATTTCGTGAAGCATAGCTCGACATCCAAACCATGGATCACCCGGAAGGCGAGTTCAATGAAATCACCTCGCAAAGAGCTACACTACAACAATTCATGCATTCAATCCAAGGTCGGATGAATGCAAGTCCCCAAGTCACCGTGTTGGAAGTTTTTTTTCATCAACATGGAGCCCCCGCTTAATAAAGGCCTAGCAAGTAGTGAAAATTTCAACAGTCTCAGAACAACCCCATAACTGGTCAAGATCTTCATGAGGTCTCTCAAAAGTTTCTTATTAAGTTTTGTTAAATTCTGACATGTCTAAGGCAGTGCAGATTGAGAAATATTTTCGCCAGAATCGGCCTCTAGCACCTTATCACGGACCCCTATAACTAGATCTACATTTTCAGCATCTCAAGTTACTATGGGACCATCCCCATTGGATCCGGCATGGTTGAAAACCCCCAAGGGTCAAGTATCAGCTCAAACGGACATTCCATGATCACGTTCTAGGCTAAAGAGAAACAGGAGGAGCCGCACGCTTTTCTCGTGCAGCCACCTCGCAACACTACACCTTTGAAGGCACAGTCACGAACAGTGACTTTCGATGCTCATATCTCACTCGTCCCAAGTTGGGACGTTCTTAAATTTGGTGATTATAATTGTCGTGTCAAGATGAGCGATTTGATATGTGGCACGCCTGTGACGATACCTGAGGGTGAAGATAGTTACTGATTCGTGAAGAAACTGCAGGAAATTCAATAGATTTGTGCCTCGCTCGAGAGGCCGATTCACGCTGCTTGCAAGCCTGATTGACGTGAGACCAATTCCATTACCAGTGTAAGGCCTCGAACCATCTCTGACTCGAACATCGTACATAATGAATGGTTGGATTCTGCACACGAAGCCGACGAACAGACTGCAAATTCCGTCACCAGAATTCCTGATTCCAACCAAAATTCCACAGTTGCAAAACCTTTGTTCGGGCACGAAATCGAGCTACGTTTGTTACCCGACGATTGTAACGATATGCTCAATGTGATTTAGTGAAGAAAACACAGAAAAACATCAAGGAACTAACACACTATCGATCCAAACTTTCAAGATCTACTCAAAATTCAAATCACATGATCGTGCACCAAAAACACAATCCATAGCTCGAAAAATGCATCAAATTGATCGCCATGTCGAGCCCTACAAGAAAACAATCATTTTACGATCAACTAGGCATCAGAACAACCTCGAATCACTCATGTAAGATCGGGCAAGTTCTAGGGCAACACAGGGACTGTTATGAAATTCCACAATTAGGAAGGGGTAAATCTGCCATTTCGTGCCCTATTTTTTAATTACTTTTAATTCAATTTAAGCTTAATTTTCAGCAATTAGGGTTACCTTTGATCTTCCACCCATGTTTGGGGCACACTTCTATATATACATACCATCATTGTACACAGAAAAAGGACAGACACACACACAAGATAGAGTTTTTACTTAAGACAAGTTTCTCTTTTGTACCATTGTTGTGTCATGTTTAAGAGAGAGTGAGTGAGGTGAGAGAATTTTTATCGATACCCCTAGGTTTGAGGTAAACCTTATCTTTCTTCTTTTTCTAGTCTTCTCTCTCTCTCTCTTCTCCCCTCTCTTCTCCCCCTTCTTCATCTGAGTTCCTCGTTGAGGTCATGCATGGTAGTGGCAGTGTTGTGCTTGCCTCTCCCTTGGTCTCATAGGTCGTGCATGATGATGGCAGTGCCATGTGTGAGTCTTCTTCCCCTTCTATTCGTCTATCTCTTTCTTCCAGTGAGGTCTGTAGATGGCGCTGCTCATCGCCATCCACAAAAGGGGCTTTGACGTCTCGGTGAAGAACTCAGACGGAAAAGTTTGTTGCCACCTGCAGGGGTCTTCCCTGTTGTGTGCCTAGTGTAGAGAGCGATACCTATCGCGACCCGTTAGAGGCTCCGGTCACACCTATCACCGTCAGCAAGCTTCCTCCGTGTGTCTGATGCTCACCACCGTTCTCGTTGCATCCCACGCCTATCGTCATGCGATCTAGGAGAAACTACCGTCGTGCGCTTAGCCAAGAGTTAGTGTCATTCGTGAGGGGTGTGCAGTCTCCTCGTGTTGCCAGCGGCGATGCCTATTGACGTCCGGATTTCTCCACTCTTTGCCCTCTCGCACTTTTCTCTTCATCCCTTTCTTGATTGAGGGTAGAGATAGCTTAGCACAGCCGTACCGACCTCAATTTCAAGTAGTATTGCTGCCGTGCTGGTCCTGTGAACCAAGCCCGTCTTACTATTACTCCGAGTCGGTAACTTTGATCATCATGCTAGTCTCTGTCCTCCATCAAGCTCTCTTCTCCTTTTTATCTTTCATCAAACCTTGCACTTCATCGCCTTCTCATATGAAGGTGCATTGCCCTAAGACAGGGATGGGTCCCTTCGACTCACTTGTCTTGCAAATTAACCATAGAAGTGTTGTGCAGAAAGACAAGAGGATTGCTGGTCAAGGGAGGCAATTCCGATTCTGCTCAAGCAGTTGGGGGGCTTTCTTCGTGATCTAAGAGGGCGCACATACGAGCTAGCCTAAGCGAGTTCGTAACCCATCTAAAATTCCTCTCGCATTAGTTGATATACATGCCCTTGCCGTCGAGCAAGGTTTCGAGAGAGCGATCTCAAATCTAGGGTTCACCAGAAACCCGAGATATGTGCCACCAGATCATCTAGATCGGCAGGGAAAAATCGAGGATCCTAACCAGCTTGGGGACTCCACTAGGGAGTTACTACCTCTTAGTCGGTTCGCTTTTGTTTGACCAGTATCCTTTTTTATTTTTTGCATTAAATTTTATGGCCCCTGGGTTATTCAACTCATTCATCCAGGTCGGGGACTTCTTTATTGCCGTGCTCGTGGCTGTCACAGGGAAGCGAGCCGCTCAACCCTCCTTCCCTACTCTCCTTCTGAGTCAGGACTCACAGTCCGGCTCTTAAGTTCTCACTTGGATTGATACAAGAGGGGACTTAAAGGTCCCTGCCTCTCTGCTTTCTCGCCCTGGTGGACTTTCCGCAGAGGCCCCTTGCATGGCTAACATGTCTGTTGTCGCACACTCGGCTACTGGCAAATCTCCTACAAGTCATGTTGCTGAGGTACGCCGGAAGCCTGCTCTATCTGTTCCTATGAAAGGCAAGCAAATTGCCGTCACTTTTGAGGTTCGCCGTAAGGCAGCCCCTTATGCTCCTTCACCACTCCGAGCCTCCACACCTGGAGGGTTGATACAAAGAGGGGAAGATCCTGAAGTCTTCATCCCTAGCACACACTCAAAGGCTCATGGCCTATCCACTCAAGCAACACCTCAGGGAAACCCTCACGTTGCCTTGAGCTCGCATCCAAGGCTAGGACTTCTTGAACCCCACAAAGGAATTCGAGGCAATGGCGCTATGTCAGATGGAGGCCTCCAGCCTCCAAAGCAAGAGCCTAAGCTGCCCTCCCTCCTTGGGCCCCAATCCCTACTTTAGCTCATAGACATGGCCCTCGCCTATTCCAAAAAAACGGGGCACTCCAGGTCCCAGGATCAGTTCTGAAATGAGGTCCACAGCCGTCTCAAGATTAAGCATGAGAGAGGCTCGCAGATCCTGACCAGGGAAGCCACCAAGGAAGTTGAAGTCGCCACTCTCGACGATCTCCTTCCTCGTAATCCCATTTTCCTTCTCCAAACTTCAGAGCCCGAGCAGGTCAAAAGACTATTGCGCGATCGTCACTGCCCTGAAGTCACGGTCCTAAGACCGTCGATAACTAGTCCTCACAAGATCGGTCTACAAAAACTCGAGTTCAATCACAGCAAGCTAAGCCCCTCTAGACTGACTTGCCATGCAGGACCTGCCAGCCTCGATAGTCCGCTGCATCATCTGACTTTGACCTCCTAGAGGAAACGGTCAGTGTCATGGTGATCAATGATCCGAACGACGCTGAAGAGAAGCGGATGGACAAGTTCGAGGAAATGATGCAAGCCATCCTCGAAAGGATGGAGCGCCTAGAGGCCTCCAGGTCCCCTTCTTCGTCCGATTCCCCGACTGGTGAGGACACAGTCCCTGGGCAGACTCCCCCATAGGTCTCCCAAGACAGCTCTCCTTCTCATGGGGTCTCCCAAATTGACATAGATGCCATTGTCCCCCACAACCTCAAAAACAAGGTCTCAGTCATCCAGGAGATGCCACTCTACTAGAAGCCATATCCTTCCTACATTGCCCAGGTGTTGTTTACCCTGAACTACCAAAAAGGGAAGCTCCCCCTGTTCAATGGCACTACGTCTCCCCACTAGCATACTGCGCACTTCCAAGCAGTCTGCCAGAAGACAGCAACTGACGGACTCCTCCTCCTCCTCCAGTTTGTTGAGATAGCAATCTAGTGGTATGCTAGGCCTCACACTTGGCAAGAAATGGAGCAGTTGTTCTATCAGCGCTTCTACGAAGTCCAAATGAACGTGGAAACCATCGAACACCTCACTCTTATGCAGGACCTGGTGAGCTTGTTGACAAGTTCATCACCCACTGGAGAGAGTTGGCAACCTTTCACACCACTCCCATGACCGAGAAGGAAGCAGTTTAGATTTGCATACGGAACACGCTTCCCGAGATCGACTTACATATCAAGGCATCCAATCCACCCTCCATGTCAAAGCTCATCTCTAAGGCAATTTGTATTGAGGGATTGTTTAAGCACCATGGCAACCCTCGTCTGCAACCTGTCGTGCAAATTCTCGCTCCAATAGTCGGGGCACTCAAAAGGCAGTGATCAGCACAACCGTCACTGTAACTGAAACCAAGGGTGTAATTCCTCAAGAAGGAGGCAAGCAACATTCCTACAATACAATCCTGCATCCTAAAAACAGTATGTGAAATGACTGCTGGACCCAGCATTAGAATAAGGTTTATCCCTTTGACAAGGAGTGGACCCCTGCATGCTCCAACTATTATTAGAACAGAACATGATCAAACTGCCAGAGGTCACCACTGTAGAGCCACCAAGAAAGGAGACAAATGAGAGGTAGTGTGCCTCTCACAGGAGAGTAGCCCACCCCACTCACGACTGCTATAAGCTTAACGATACTATCGAAGCCCTTATCAACAAGGGTCCGATAAAGCTTAAAGAGTTAAAGAAGGCATTCGGGGCAGCTGAGGCATCTCACATAGTCATGATCCAAGAGGACAACGGGGCACCCGCTATCCTTCGTGCATTTTTCTCCATAATGCTCAAAGAAGGAATTGTCACCCAAAGTCGACATGGCAGCTAAAGTTCCTACGTCTAGGGATCGAGAACCTCTGGTGCGTGTATCACCGAAGAAAAGGCCATGACATCAGCGAGTGCATTGGCTTCCATAAGCTCATGGCAGAAAAGATCATGCAGTGCCAGGAAGTTCAAGGCAACCCAGGAGGACACCCTCAGGTCCCTCTTCCTCTTGCACATGAATACTTCCCAACTCAAGCCCAGCAAAATGCCGAACAAGACCCTTTGCAAGCCCTTTTCGAGGAAATGCTTCAACAAGGTTTGTCACTCTCAAGCTCGCCAGGCAGCAGAGACGCCTTGCTCAGGGCATGAAAAAACTCTGGTGCCGCTATCACCAAGTATGGGGCCACGAACTGAAAGAGTGCTCCGGATTCGAGGCTATAGTCACAGAGAAAGTCCAGCAAGGCCTCATCGTCTGTGTGATTCTCTCAGAACATGTCCAAGTCCTTGCTCACGTTCAAGTTGAAGCCACACTGCAGGTCCCTCATGAGCATGCACCGGACCCTTCAAAGCCCTTGACCTCTTAGCCCTGGGAAGTCTACCATGGGCGAA
>NW_006499969.1:166279-183681 GCF_000471905.2 Amborella trichopoda | reverse complement strand
AACGTTCCTACGTCTAGGGATCGAGAACCTCTGGTGCGTGTATCACCGAAGAAAAGGCCATGACATCAGCGAGTGCATTGGCTTCCATAAGCTCATGGCAGAAAAGATCATGCAGTGCCAGGAACTTCAAGGCAACCCAGGAGGACACCCTCAGGTCCCTCTCCCTCTTGCACATGAATACTTCCCAACTCAAGCCCAGCAAAATGCCGAACAAGACCCTTTGCAAGCCCTTTTCGAGGAAATGCTCCAACAAGGTTTGTCACTCTCAAGCTCGCCAGGCAGCAGAGACGCCTTGCTCAGGGCATGAAAAAACTCTGGTGCCGCTATCACCAAGTATGGGGCCACGAACTGAAAGAGTGCTCCGGATTCGAGGCTATAGTCACAGAGAAAGTCCAGCAAGGCCTCATCGTCTGTATGATTCTCTCAGAACATGTCCAAGTCCTTGCTCACGTTCAAGTTGAAGCCACACTGCAGGTCCCTCATGAGCATGCACCGGACCCTTCAAAGCCCTTGACCTCTTAGCCCTGGGAAGTCTACCATGGGCGAAGTAGGCTCAAATCTCTGAAATGTGAAGCAGTCTACTAAGCAAGGGCTACTCACCAGCTTGATAGGGCGGTCCAAAAACCTCTCAGGAATCCCAAAGGACACGGCGAGCACTTAGGTTAGCCCGCCTAAGGAATCATCCTCCTCAGCCACCAATCGAGAAAGAATTCCTTAGGCCTCTTCCCGACCTTGCAGGACTTCATCCCGAGTGCAGCTCGCCTTATCCTTTCGTCCAATTAGGCACATGGCCCTGAGTCGACAACACCTTAGGAGTCAGCCAAAATGGGTGATGACGCTAAAAGCACCCCACAACAGTCAAAGTACCCTCTACACACGTCCAATACCGGCAAAGACGTAAAAGCTGCCCGGAATGTTCTAACTCTTCTTCTCCACCCCCCTCCTCTAGTTCTCCTGCAAGTGTTGCTTGGTAATTCCCAGACTTCGACACTCTAAATAAAGAGTTCGGAGACACCATCCTCACCACGTCACAACAAGAGCGCCTTTGAGAGATGCTGGCTCAGGAAGCTAGATTCTCACTTGGCAACCCGAGCGAAAACTGAGTCATCCTCGAGCTCCCCTTCTAAAGTGGCCTCCCACATGGTGCAGATCTTGGAAGTACCATCCAGCACAGGGCAAATGAACCTAAGATTAGGGAAGAAGCTGTAGCCCACACTTCAAAAGCTCAAGGTCCTCAAGTTTCTTGATTCTTCACTCTTCCCTAAGCCTGAACCTCAAACCTCTACGTCTCTAGTACAAGTCCCTATTACTTCCCCATCAACCCAGACCGCACCGGATGAATAGCAAAGTCAGCCAGTGCCACAAACCAAAACCCAGCAAAAGTTTAATCCTAAGCCTACCTTACCACCTGGACCAGTGATTGGATCAGGAACACAAAAGACTAATGAGGACAAAGTGAAGTATGATGTAATTGGGCACTTGAGAAAGCTTCCAGCCCTTCTAAGTATCTATGATGCCCTCCTGCTGCCTAGAGACTACCGTATGGCTTTGGTCCAAGAACTTTCTACTTTCTAACTCAGAGGTGTATTAGACTGAATTGGAACCTATTGAGGTTTACCCGACCATCTTGAGTGTGTGCCTGACAATCTCCTTTTTCAAAGATGACCTTCAGTTGGGAGGTAAATTCCACAGTCGCCCCGTCTTCCTAAATGGTGAACTTCACGCCTACCCTCTCAATAATATCATGTTGGACGGAGAGTCAGCAGTTAACCTGATCCCCAAAAGGATCCTTAGCAGATTGGGATTAGGGTCTGATGACCTCACCCCTACCCACATCACTATGCAAGGATTCAACCAGTCAGGAGAAAAGCCAGCTGACACAGTGCGCCTTCATCTCAAGATCGGTGACCTCAATGATTACACCCAGTTCCATGTAATCAGGGGGTGGTTCCTTCCATACTCTACCAATGTTTCAAGTACAGTCGAGATGGAAGACAACGCAAGGACTATGCTGACAAAAGACTGTTCCCCGTGGCTGAGACTCACTACACCGATGCCAAGAACTATTTCACTGACCTTCCAGCACCCGAAAAGTCAAAGGATGATGATTAGAGGCCTTTGAAAGAGACAAGACCTTCGTCTCATGACGACATTGAAGATTTAGGGTGGATGATTAGAGATATGTTCAATGAAGGGGAAAGACAAGGCAAGATCCTCCCTTTGACCCATACCTTGCCACCTCTTCGAGGTCATGGTATCATCTGTAGAAGACGAAGCTTCCCCCTCTACTTCTAATTCACCTGAACAAAACGATGAGTTTGAAATAACACCTGAGCCCAAGGAAGCCCCAAAGGAAGAACTTCCAACGCCGACGATCACCCACACATCCGACCAACAAAAGGTCCTACATGTCTCCATCGCTCTTCTAGAGACCGAGCCGGCATACCAACTACCAAGGAAGGTGCTTCAAGTTCCATCCTCCTTGAACAAGGGGACCATCAGTGGTAAAAATAAGGTCTTACATTTCTCAAGGGTTGTCGAAGAAGTACAGGCGGACAACGGTCAACCCTCTGGCTCTCAAGAACAAGACCCCATGACAGAGCTGAGGAGCGAGGTGCGTAGCCTCCAGAATTTATTGAAGGCTATGCATGTCACTTCAAAGCACTTAAATAATTTTATGCTTGAGACCAAGATTTACGACAAGCTCAAATCCAATGTACCTCAAATCGAAGCCAAAGCTCCCCCAGACTAGACCATTTCTAGTGAGCAGGCTCACCAAATCATCAGAACCATGAATTACGAGCCCCTCTCCAATCAAACAATCAGAGGTGACGTAGCAACTTCTCCCCATTCGAGTTCATTAAAGCCACAACCGACTGCCATAAGTCGAAGCAAGGAGTGGGCTATTCCTTTTCATATCAAATCATGAAAGGGCGAAAGCAATGAAATAGAAAGAAAATGAGAACAAAAGATATTTCGTACAAAGGGAAGAGAAAAGAAATAATTTCGTTCATCAAGGAAAAGTATTACAAGTGTCTTTCCTTTACAAAAAAAGTGGAAAAGAGGCACTGTCAAGAGCGGTCAATAATCTCAATGACCGTCACTCTACATTCTTCTATTGAAGGCTTCACTTGCTCAATCCCGGTCCTCAAGTCGGCCACCATGTTGGCCTCCGAGTCCACTAAAGTCAGCTGCTCCCTCAAGGAGCGCTCGAGGTTTAGTAACTTCCAGGTTATCTCCTCATCCTTGGCTTCCGAGGCTACTGTCTCCTCTTTCAACTCCTCAAGAACTTTCGCCCATTTAGCGATCTTCACCTTCAGGGGTTGTACCTTACCACGACACATTGCGACTTTCTCGGCAAGGGCGGACCTTTGAGAGGTGGTAGCATCTATTTCGCACACCTGGGCATCAACTGACTCTTGGTTCTGTCTAAGGGGATTATTCAACCACTCTAACTTCAAATCCTCTAGTCGCTTTGCAGCCCTCTCCACTGCAGAGGCTCCATCCTCCATCCCTCCAGCTCGTTGGCAATGCTATCGAAATCAGGGAGTGCCTCAGGCACACTTCCTACGGCGATCCCCCTCAACTGCAAAAGTGTTATTCCAAGCTCTTCGAGGAGCAACTGTTTTCGTTTTTGGAAACCCGCTGGCAACATCTTGAAGAAAACGCCCCATAGTCCATTGAAAGTGGGCTTGGGAAGTGTGGTTGGAGCTACCACAGTAGGCGGATTCCAGCCAAGGCCTCAGGCTCCCCAGATTCTGGAGCAACCTCATGCTGCTCTGGCACCTCAGCAACGGCTTTCTCGCCCTGGCCCCTGGTCATGACTACAGTGGGCTCCCTCCTTACATGACCAGACACTGTTGCCTTGTCCTCTGCAAGCACAGAAAGTACAGCTAGGGCAAGGCTAGCCTCCTCGCATAGAGCCACGACTTCAATCTCATGATGCACCTCTGTATTCTCCTCGCCTGAGGTAGCGATCTCTCCCTCTCTTTCCCCTTCTCTAACCATCTCCATTGCGGGAGGTTAAATACGCTCTCCTTATTCTTCTTTGCCCTTGTCCTCCATGATGATCGCTTCAGTAGTAGGCTTCCCCATGGTGTTTACCTCCTCTACAGTCACAGGTGCCGCCTTCGGGCCCACCAAGCTAGATCCCTTAGGACATCCTGCTTCTATGCCCTCGACAGGTACACCACTCGGGGATGCCATCTCCTGTTTCTCGGATGGCTCCTCTTCAGTTCCTGGGGCTCCCCCCTCTTCTATTACCAACAAGCTCCACTGTGGTTTCCCTTACCTCAGTAGGCTTGACAACCATCAGCACTCTAGGGGCCCTCTCCACCTCAACCACCTCATCAGGACCAGCATCATCATCTCTATCTATCACCATCGGGACTGAGCCCTCCCCTTTAGCCTCTGGTGTTGCTTTCCAATCTGACGCAATTTCAATTAGGACAGTAGGCTCTGAGGCATCGGCTCGAGTCTTTGAAGAGCTAGGAGAAGGTTCGAGTGAAGGAGAAGGTGAAGCTTCAAGAGTAGAGAGCGATGGGGAAATTTCAGGAGACGCACAACCCTCTGAAGAAGTCGAGGGTGAAGAGCCATCTTCGGACTCATGAACCACCAGGACCCTACGCCCTTTGTGCCCCGAGGCCTTGGTTGCCTTCTTGGTTAGGCCACGAGGAGTCACTGGGGCATCCTTCTTTTTCTTCTTCCCCTTCGCTATCTCCGGCTCAGCAGTTTGCCTTTTCTTCTGTCCCTTCGATGGCTCGGACTCAGCAACCTACCTTTTCTTCTTTCCTTTCTTTGGCTCAGGTGTAGCAGCCTACCTTTTCTTCTTTGCCGGCTCGGGCGCGACAGATTGCTTTTTCTTTTTTCCTTTCATCGGCTCGAGTGCAGCAGCTAGCTTTCTCTTCTCTCTTTCGCCTACTCAGGTGCAGCTGCTTTGGAGGTCCCAGACTTAGAGGAACTAGTGGATAATTTTCTATGAGAGTCGCTCCCTATCAGCTCATTTAAGTCTTAGACCGGACGCCCTTCATGCCCCGAGACCTTACAGCCTTCTTTCCATTTGAAGAACTCAAAGAGGTAGTAAGAAATACTCTTTATCTTCTTCTCCAGGCTAAGTAACCGTGGCAAAGACTCGTCCACAGTAGTTTGACGAGGCCACCTGATCACACCCCAGTCATGAGAGAAGCCCAAGGTAAATATTTCTCCTAGGGGAGGTCTCAGCTAATTTCCTCTACCTGGTGTCTTGCCTCCAATAGCTATCCTCCCCTTTCCAAGGATGGTCCGCATCCCAGTACCCCTTGTTTGTGATTCTCCATCAATGATCATGGGCCTTGGTTGCATGTGTCGTTCTATTAAAATGGGGCAGCACATACTTATTGACCTTGGTGGCCTTCAAGCATGTGGCCCAAGCAGTGCGAACGTGCCTAGGGAGCCAAACCTCCTGGCGGGTCCCCAACTCATCCTTCTTCTAGCAAACAGTTTTACTATGCCATTTCTCGAAGAACACCGAGAATGGACAACCTTGATCCAGCCCATGCTGCCGACCAAACCGACGAGGAAAGTATCCCTCAAGTTTTGCACCATGGACAGTGTGATAGGCAAGAATCCTGCCTCTGACGCTCAACATGAACATAAACTCCTTTTGGCTGATAAAATCACCATCTAGGTAGTGACTCAGCTCGTCAACATACGCACGATTCGTGAGGCCTCCAATTGGGAATGCCACCCGAGTCATGTGGAGGTGATCATTGAAAAACAAGCTACACGCATGGCCTGGGCGATGGAAAATTTCCTTCTACCCAACAATCTTTAGCAAAAATGGACACATGCTATCCTCCAATTCTTTGGTTCTGAGATATGTGTCCTGAATATAAGCTCAAAGCCAACCATACACATAATATACTAAGAAAGTAGTCTTGAAATCTCCTGGGAGGACCTCCCCCTCTTTTATGTTATTCCCTCCTTCCTCCCCTTTATACGGTCAACCCCTGGAAATTTCACCCAGGTCATAATAAATACTGAACAGAACATGCTATACAAGCGAGTATTCCCTCCCCCATGCCCTGTCACAGGCCACATAAAAGGGGCCGGGACGAATGATGTTTGACCCTTCCGGTAGAGCAAATTTGCACAAGAAGAGTGCCAAGGAAGCTACCAAAAATACATGTCCATTCTTCTTCCGCAGCTCAAAAATTGGTGGGGTTTCCTTCCCCTCTTTTCTCGACGACGGACCAGCTTCATCCGAATAGTCGCCATAAAAGAATGCTACACACTTGGCGAAGGTAACCCGCCCTTTCTTAGGCTCATCATAGAGTTGTTGGTAGATCTCGAAGCCCAGCAGGTGGGGCTTCTTTGCTTACCTTTTCCCCTCCTAAAATGACTGAGTTTGGAGGAATTAACTTGTCGTACATGGAACTGAGGAGCGGTAGCCCACTGATAAAGTGCAGGTCGATCAGTGAAATCCCTGCCTCTTCTCGACCAAGCAGCCATGTGTTGCTAACATGGCTCCAAGACTCTAACAACACTGTGACCGTGTTTGAACAACAATCGTAGTAGCCCACCGAGCACTGAAGGGCAGTCGACAAAGAAGTCAGTCTCAAGATATCCCTAAAGTTCCGTAGCACTTTCATGATCAAGGTGGAATACTCCTTTATGTACTAGTGTTCTCATTTCACCCACAGACTAAAAAAGGACCATTTCATTCCCGGGGTTTCCACCATTCTTTTACCTAGAGTTGGCATGTTCCCATTTGAGGCTACGTTTTGGTGTAGGCAGTGTAGGAGGCTCACCTCTTCTGCCACACTTACATTGTCATCACTTGTCACCAACTG
This sequence comes from Amborella trichopoda, assembly GCF_000471905.2. The sequence goes on along the minus strand of NW_006499969.1, from coordinate 176,851 downwards.
GATGGGGGCGCTCACAAAGGTGACACTCGAAGGCCACTTGGGTTCACATAAGGCTTGGGTGAGCCAAATTGGCGCACCTCTCACCAAGCTTTTGCCGGTGAATGCACCAGTACCGAGCTCCCCTTCTAGCGAGAGGTTCTTCACGTTTGGAATGGCCTCCAAAGGCTAGGCCATTAGTACAAAAGCAAAGGGCACTAGATGGCCACAAAGAAACTATGCTCACCAGAGCAGGACTATCACCATCTGCCCACTAATATTTTTTACGTCTCGCAGCCAAAGGCAAGACTATCGTCGTCTGTTCACTAAGATATTATCACCGCTCGCAATTCAACCGAGGACTATCGATGTCCCATGAACTAGGGCATTTTAATGTCTCGCTCCAGCTCTTAGCATGCGCCACACAAGCGACCCTTGAAATTCGGGCATGCTGCCTGACACTTGCAGCATGGCTTATCACCGCACATGTGGAGGGTGACCGTTCGCTGCCCCATGACCGTTCATCTTCACGACTGTTATGGTCCCCCAACCCTTTGGTTTCTCACCGAAACTTCCTCGACTTTTAGGGAATCCACTCCCATCTACTGGGAAAACCTTTTCTAGCTTTCTACTCATCACTGGAGCTAGAAAAAACCACTATAAGTCCCCAGAAGACTTCTCTGCGACGTTGCGGGTCTTCCCTTCTCCCTGTTTTTCCCACTTCAGTAGTTCACCAAAGCTGATCAGAATTCGACTAAGTTTCTGGTGAGCTCAATGCAGCCCCTTCTTCTTCTACTCGAATAACCAAAGGACTGACAGATTCCTCTGAACTCTCTTCGACTTCCCCTTCAGTAGCAGAACAACCGAAGAAACAGTTGAACCCCGGCCAGCCACCTCTGCAAATCCTGCTAAGGCCTAGAGAAGCCCTCTTCCTTGCTCAGAATGCTTCAACACTTGTCAAAAAGTGTTCGTAATCACCCTATGAAGCTTCACAGCACCTGAAGCTTGCTAGAAAAACTTCTAAGGGCCTGTCTCTGCAAATTTTAGCCAGTAAGTTCTTGTCGGAAAACCCTCATCAGAAGCTTTGGCTCTCTCTCCCTAAAAATCCCTTCCACTGTTCAGTAAAGCAATAAAGTGGGGTTTCTCCCCTCTTTATACTCGGCGGTGTCAAAAACTGCCCCCAGCAATTATGAAATGATTCTTTGGTCCACAGCCCTTGATGGCAATAAGACTAGGCCGATGTGAGTCAAGCTCCAAACCTGAAAGGGTTATCACTGCACACTTCGTCCAGGGGACTATCATCGCGCACTTAGTTCAGGGGACTATCACCATGCACCTCGTCAGGGGACTATCACCGCGTGCTTCGTCTTGGGGACTATCGTTGCGCACCTCGTCAGGGGACTATCGTCGCGTGCTTCATCCAGGGGACTGTCGCGTGCGTCGTTCAGGGGACTATCGTTGCACATACTTTCCAGGGGTAATCGCCACGTGTCTCGTCCAGGGGCCACTGCCACGTGCTTCACCAAGAGATCTAACACCACGCACACCATCTAGGCATACTGTTATTTGCGACGCCCAATGCTTTGTGTCATGCACAGGCCATGGCACTCCCCATAGGACCATCGTCCCACATCCTCAGGAAGTTCATTCCCTGCACTGCAATCTCGCTCCTCAAGGAGCTCAATCCCTGAAAAAGGCTCTATTCCTCATGGAATCGCATTCCCTCACCACGACCACGATCCGCGCTGCATGACCTTAAATTGCACAACCATAGTCCTTGTCTCACGACTCGAAACTGTACAACCACGATCCGCGCTACATGACCTTAAGCTGCACGACCATAGTCCTTGTCTCGCGACTCAAAACTGTATGACCATGGTCTGTGCTGCACGACCTTAAACTGCACAGCCACAGTCCTTATCTCACGACTCAAAACTATATGACCACAGTCCATGCTGCATGACCTTAAACAACACAATCATAGTCCTTGTCTCATGACTCAAAACTGTACGATCACAGTCTGCACTGCATGACCTTAAACTGCACTGCCATAGTCCTTGTCTCGCAACTCAAAACTGCATGACCACGGTCAGTGCTGCATGACCTTAACCTGCACTGCCATATTCCTTGTCTCACGAATCAAAATCGTACAACCATGGTCCGTGCTGTATGACCTTAAACTGTGCTGCCATGGTTCGGGTGCATGACCTTAAACTGCATGGTCCGAGCTATATGACCTTAAACTGTAGCGGAGGTCCAGTTGCACAACCTTAAACATCAAAGTCCTTGTCACATGACTCGAAACTTACGACTATGGTCTAGCTGTGTGACGTTAAACGATAATGAGAGTCCTAACTGCATGACGATAAAAGGCTTAGCACCATGGTCTAAACTATACGACCCTAAACTGTAGCAAAGGTCTTGTTGCACGACCAAAAAAGGCATGGTCCTAGCTATATGACTTTAAACTGCATAGCCATGGTCCAAACTACAAGAACCAACAACTGTAACGCGCAGCGTGCCAAATGGCCCATACGCAAAACTCCAACTTGAGATGGACAACCTATTCTTCGCTCAGATACATCTCATCAAAACCCCCAGTGGAGTTAGAGGTATGCTAGGGCCGTACCAACACCCATCATCCCCAGGAAGTTAGAGCCATTCTCATCCCTTCAACCCAAGGTGGGGTTCATCTATGCTCTGCCCTGTCAAAGTTCCATGCACACCGATATTCATTATCCTCGTGAGTCACACTGGCCCTCCTAATCCTCAGTGAGGCCTCCCTCTCCTACCCCTCCTAGTAGGGTCACCGCCTTCATCTACTTCTCTTCACATGTGTATAGCCCTAACTATCTTTATCCTCAAGGAATTAGATAGCTATCGACTTACCAACCCCCCATGGCACCCTACTGCCATGGTGACTCATAATCGGTCCATGCTGCATGACCCTAAACTGGATAGCCATAGTCCAAACTATATGACCATAAACTATAGCGGAGGTCTAGTTGCATGACCTTAAACTGGATTGTCCTAGTTGCATGACTTTAAACTGCATAACCACGGTCCAAGCTATGTGACCTTAAACCATAGTGCACGTCCTGGCCGCATACGTTAAATTGCTTTGCCCAGGTCTAAGAGGCATGACCTTAAGACATGCCCTTGTTAACTGCAAACTCCTTTCACGTGCATCTTCGTGCACGCTTTCCCTAACTGACCCATTCGTGTGCATGGACCACCTTCCTAGTAACCCTACATAAGTGCACATGCCGTTTACGTGTTTCTCCACGCACGTCTTCCCTAGCCGGCCCATTCGTGTGCACAGACCACCTTCACCATCTTTCATCTTTCTCTAATGAGTCTTACCCATGCTCACCAAACTACAAGCCATCTCATCACCCATACTCATTGTCAGCTAGTGGGTCACCACTTTTCACCCACCATTCATCGTCAACTCCCCATCTTCCCAAATGAGTCAAAGTCGTCACCGGACTCACTCCATGGTCTCTACAAACCACCATTCCTTACCACTATGGTTTAGGTTTATGACCCTAAACTATAATGCACGTCCTGGCTACATGACGTTAAAATGCTTCACACGGGTCTCGGAGGCACGACCCTAAAACAAGCCTTCTTTAAAAAAAAGGGGCATGATGTACACCTGGACAAGGGAACGTCATGAGTAAAAATGATGGACATGCATGGTCACGGAACCATGAGTAAAAGAGTTCCTTGGAAAAAAGAAACCCCGGCAAGGTGAAAACCCCAAAGGGCATCGTAGGAAAAAAATCGATGAAAGGGCAGACATGATCACAAGGTCATGGTTAAAAGAGCCTAAAAATAACAAAAGTTGGTGAAAATCATCTTCACGATTCCACTTCCCCTATTCAAGTGAAATCCTGGGAAAGGGCGCTTGGACTGACAAAGCAGCTTGACACACTTCCACAACCTGAGCCGACACTCCAGTTTCAGAGCTCATCAGGGAGTGAGAGTTGCATAAGGTCTACCTAGTTTCATGGCTCATCAGGGAGTGAGAGTCGCATAAGATCTCCCCAGTTTCATGGCTCATCAGGGAGTGAGAGCCGCATAAGATCTCCCAAGTTTCATGGCTCATTAGGGAGTGAGAGCCGCATAAGTTATCCCCGGTTTCATGGCTCTTCAGGGAGTGAGATCTGCATTAGATCTCCCCATTTTTGTGGCTCATCAGGGAGTGAGAGATACATAATATCTCCCTAGTTTCATGGCTCACCAAGGAGTGAGAGCCGCATAAGATCTCCCCAATTCAACAACAATAAGAGTCCTTGAGGATGAGGACGATGACCAAAAGATCCCTTCGAAAATGCTAAGAGCCATTGCCAAGGTAAGAATCTGATGAAGCTAGGGTCTAACCTGCCACAGGCTTCACGGTAGTCTTCGCCAAACCCCCTAGCCTACATGGGACCAGACTTTCGGGTTGGGTCAGAAACCCGACTGGACACCACTTGACGGGACATACAAGAAGTACTTTGAGCATTAAAAGCCAACCTGGTGTAGCAGCAAACAATGCTAATTAAAGGTTCATAGCATTTGGCCTTCAATAAAGGCCTCGTTCTGTCCGAACAAATCCTTACAAAGGCCTCACTCTCCAGAACCATAGATAGTCCCTTGAGGATGTGGACATTGAAAAGATCCCTCAAACCTCCTGAATGATTGCACTTCTTGATTCTCTCGAAGCATAACATTCAGAGAGGCATGTTGTTAGAAGGTATTTTTCATCAACATGGGGCCCCCGCTCAATAAAGGTCTAGCAAGTAGTGCAAATTTCGAGAGTATCAAAACAGATACAGAACTAGCCAAGATCTTCAAGAGGTCTCTAAAAGGCTTCCTGCCAAGTTTCGTCACATTTCGACATATCTAAGGCAATGTAGATAGAGAAAAAGTTCCGACAGAATCCACCTCTTGCACCTTGAAACGAACCTCTATAACTAAAACTACATTTACTGTCATTGGATCTAGTACGGTTGAAAACCCCCAGCGGTCAAGTTTCAGCTCAAACGGACATTCCAGGAAGAAGTTATAGGCGAAAGACTGAAACAGGAGAAGTCACATATTATTCCCGTGCGGCCACCCTACAACACTACACCATTGAAAGGACAGTCGTGAATAGTGACTTTTGACGCTCATATCTCACTCGTCCCAAGTTGGATCGCACTCAAATTTAGTGAGCATGTTCTTCGTGTCAAGACGAGCGATTCGATATTTGTCACGCCCCGTGACGATACCTGAGCCCGAAAAAAAGCTAGAGGGAAATTGGTGATCCATGAAGAAATTGCAGGAAATTCAACAGCATCGAAAGTGCAAGAAATTCAACAGTGTCATGCCTTGCTCGAGCGGCCGAATCACACCACTCGCGAGCCCGATTGACGCGAGACCAATTCCATTACGGGCGTAAGGTCTCAAGCCATCTCTGACCCGAACCCCGTACATGATGAACAGTCCGATTCTGTACATGAAGCTGATGAACAGACTGTAAATTCCATCACTAGAATTCTAGATTTTTGCCAAAATTCCAAAGTTACAAAACCTTCATTCGGGCATGGATTACAACTATGTTTGATGACCCGTGATCGTAATGACACGCTCAGTGTGATTCAGCAAAGAAAACACTGAGAAACATCAATGAACTGACACACTATTGATCCAAAGTTTCAAGATTTACTCAAAATTCAAGTCACATGTTTGTGCACCAAAAACACAATCCATGGCTTGAAGTTGGTATCAAATCGATCCCCATGCTAAGCCCTACAAGAAAACATTCATCTTACAATCAACTGGGCATTAGAATGACCCCGGATCATTCTTGCAAGATCACACAAGTTCTAGGGCAAGACAAGGACTATTTTAGAATTTCACAACTTGTTAAGAAGGGTCAAATCTATCATTTTGCACCTTATTTTCTAATTTCTTTTAATTCAATTTAATCATAATGTTCAGAAATTAGGATTACTTTTGATCATCCACCCATGTTTGAGGCACACTTCTATATATACATAGCATCATTGTACCTAGAAAATGGATAGACACACACACAAGAGAGAGGTTTTACTTAATACAAGTTTCTCTTTCTTACCGTTGTTGTCTTGTTTGAGAGAGAAAGAGTGAGGTGAGAGAAACTTTTGACCGGTACCCCTAGGTTTGAGGTAAACCTTCTCTCTCTTATTTTTCTTTTCTTCTCTCTCTCTCTTCTCCCCTTTCTTCATTTGAGTTCCTCGTAGAGGTCATGCATGGTAGTACAGTGTCGTGCATGCCTCTCCCTTGGTCTCACAGGTCATACTTGGTGATGACAGCGCCATGCGTGAGTCTCCTTCCCCTTCTATTCGTCTGTCTCTTTCTTCTAGTGAGGTCTGTAGATGGCACTGCCCATCCTCGCCCACAAACATGGCTTTGACGTCTCTTTGAAGAACCCAGACGGTGAAGTTTATTGTCGCCTGCAGAGGCCTTTCCCTGCCGCATGTTTAGTTTAGGCAGCAATACCCATCGCCGCCCACTAGAGGCTCCGACAGAACCTATCGACGTCGGCAAGCTTCCTCCTTGTGTCTGGTGCTCATCACCGTTCTCATTGCATCCCACGCCTATCGCCGTGCATCCCGCCAAGAGTTAGCGCTGTTCACAAGGGGTGTGCTGTCTCCTCGCATTGCCAACGACGATTCCGATTGACGTCCAAATTCCTCCTCTCTTTGTCTTCTCGCTCTTCTCTCTACATCCCTTTCTCTTCTCTATTGACTGAGGGTAGGCTTAGCTTAGCACCGCTGTGCCGACCTCGGTTTCGAGTAATATTATCGTCGTGCTGGTCCTGTGAACCATGCCCATCTTGCTACCGCTCTGAGTCAGTAAGTTCTGATCGTCATGCTAGTCTCGCCCCTCTGTCAAACACTCTTCTCTTTTCTATCTTTCATGGAACCTTGCACTTCATTGCCTGCTCATATGAACGTGCATTGCCCTAAGACAAGGGTGGGTCCCTTCAAAGCACTTGTTTTACAAATTAACCATAGAAGTGTTGTGCAGAAAAACAAGAGGATTGCAGGTCAAGGGAGGTGATTCTGAACCAACTCAAGCAGCAGGGGGGCTTTCTTCGTGATCTAAGAGTGCACCCATGCGAGCGAGCCCGAGTAAGTCCTGAACCCACCTAAAATTCTCTCTCATTGGTTGGTATACCTACCCTTACCCTCGGGCAAGGTTTTGAGAGAGTGATCTCAAATCCCAGGTTAACCATAAACCCGATATACGTGCTGCAAGATCAACTAGATCTGGAGGGCAAGATCGAGGCACCTAACCACACCAGAGAACTAAATCCTATTGGTTATCGGAGTCCCTTTTTCCGTAACCTCTCAAATTAGGAAAGTCCACAAACCAAGAGTAAATCAAATCAAACATGCGGCAAAATTACTGCGACAACCTCCTCTCTGACTTGCAAGCAGAGCCAGGAACCAAAACTGTGTAGCTCGAAGAAGCATTGGCAAACAAAGTCCACAAATCTGGTCGAACATTCACTCCGACGGGAAAGGCCACAACAACATGATTCAGGGGCATCAAAATGATCAAAATAGAGAGAACATTGAAGATATGTTGCTGAAATAGCTGAACTATTGCCACAAGTTATAAAACGAGCTTCCGAGGTGTCGTCATGACGGAGCAATCGGTAAATGATATGATGTCGCCATGGCAGAGCAATTGGTAAATGATATGAGTTGCAGAATGAGCTTTCAAGTTGCAGAATGAGCTTATTTTGTTAGGCACACTGAATCGGTAAATGATATGATGCGGCACGAAGTTGGACACTGATGCCTCGGGGACATGTTTGAGGGGGATCGCTGCAGCCTATTTAGAGAAATAATTCGTAGCAGCTAAGATGAAGGTATGGCCCAATGCTGAGAGAGGGTGAATGTGTCCTACAATGTCCATGCCCCATTGTGAGAAGGGCCATTACATCATCATGGGATGCAAAGGCTCTGGTGGCTAGTGAATAAAGTTCGAGTGTATCTGACACACTTAGCACCTCTTGGCATAGGTCAATGAATCTGCGACCATCAATGACCAGTAATAACCCAACCTCTGTATCTGTTTGTAGAGCTTAAGACCAGATTGGTGAAGACCACTGATCCTGACATGCACTTCTTCCAGCACTTGCCTCGCCTCTTTTGTGCCGACGCAACAGATGAGGATGCTGTCAAAGGAACGTCGGAAGAGAGCATCACCTTCAAGAAGAGTATACTTGGTGGACATTCTTCGTATATTGTTGCGCTCAATGCGATCGTTCGGTAGCCGACCGTGTTTAATAAAGTTGATTATGGGTTCCCTCCAATCCTCAACTTCTTCAAGCTCAGCTCATATAGGATAAAAGATCTCCACCTCTTGCTTCTCGAAATTATGACTTTGGACCTGCTTTGCCCGTCTTACAACTTCAAGGGCAGTGCTCTGAATGGGGAAGGAGGGCATTCCGAGAAAATAATCCTCTCAACGTCCCCATCGAGCTCTTTAACCAGCTCGATGTGCCTCCACTCTACTACTCATATAGGTGTGGGATCCTTTCGAGAGACTTGGATAGTGGCCCCGAGCATGGCAAGGGCATCAACCTAGGAACTCAGCCTTCTAGGGATGTGCCATAAGGAGAGGTCATCGAGGATTGCCATCAAGGTTTCAGCAGTGTCATGATAGGGCTTGAGGCTATCTTTTCTCACATCATATATTCCTTTGAGTTGACATATCACCAACTAGGAATCGCCAAAAATAGCTAGCTGTTCCAATTCCAGTTCTAAGGAAATTTCAAGTCCTGTTATGAGCGCTTGATATTCAACCTCATTGTGCGAGCCAGTCTTTGAGAGAGAAAGGGAAGGGTATTATGCCATCTTGAGAGGTAAAAAACACCACGCCAGTACCAACTCCTTTAGACTAAAAGACCTCAAAATACAACTTCTAATCATAAGTTGGCTCAACACAAAACACCTCCTCATTAGGGAGATCACTCGACAGGAGAGATTTTCTTGGAAGGGGTTGTGCTGTTAGGAAATCAGCCAAATCTTTGCCTTTGATGGCTTTCTTCTGTACATACATGATGTTGAATTCCATCTGTAATAGTGCCCACTTTGCGAGGCACCCCGATAGGCACAGACACGTCATCAGGAACATGACAGGATCAGTTCTTGAGATGAGCAGGACTTCATGACCAAGCATGTAGTGGAGAGCTTCTGGACCGCAGGCACATCTTCTTGATTGGTGGGTAGTTCTTCTCAGCTCCCTACATTCTACGATTGGGATAATATAGTATAGTTTCTTTCCCTTCTTCATTGTTTTGTGATAAGAGCGCACTAAGTGAGCTTTGACGGTGTAGAGCATGGCGGCTACTTCAACTACTTGCTTGCTCGAGGAGGGGTCGATTTCAAGGAGACAGAATGCATAAGGTTGAGAGAGCGGATTCTGAAGGACTTGGGTCAGTTGGGGAGAGAAGGGCTCAGAGAGCGTAACGGGAGAGTTTTGTGATTTGCTGACCGTAGAGATACTCATTACATGATCCCTGGCTTTAGGATCACCATTTGGAATTACTCCTTGATCTGCCACGGGTTTGGGTGGTAAGAAAGGTTGTGGGGTAGGCTTAGGTGGTGGAAGGCTATTCTGGGGTACCAGTTGACTTTGCTGTACAGCTGGAGTGGATTGAGTAGGCAACAGTTGCACAACTGGATTGTGGTGTTACACTTGAGAGAGAGAGAGAGGTGAGGGAATCTTATGACCGGTACCTAGGGTTGAGGTAAAACTTTTCTCTCTTCTTTTTCTTTTCTTCTTCTCTCTCTCCTCTCCCCTCTCTTCTCCTTCTTCTTCTTGTGAGTTCCTCATAGAGGCCATGCACAGCAGTGGCAGTGTCGTGCATGCCTCTCCCTTGGTCTCACAGGTCATGCATGGTGATGGTAGTACCATGCCCGAGTCTTCTTCCCCTTCGCCTCATTTATCTCTTTCTCCCAGTGAAGTCTGTAGATGGCACTGCCCATCACCACCCATAGACGTAACTACGACATCTAGGGGAAAAACCCAGACGGCGAAGCATGTTCCCATTTTTGGGGGTCTTCCTCTGCTACGCGCCTAGCGTATAAGGTGATGCCTATCGCTGGCCGCTACAGACTCTGGAACCAACTATCGCCACACATCTGGTGCTCATTGTCGTTCTCCCTATGTCCCGCGCCTATCGCCATGCGACCTAGGAGGAACGTTGTTGCGTGCCTTGTCAAGAGTCAGTGCCATCTACGAGGGATGCGCCGTCGCCTCACATCGTCAACCGCGATGCCAATCGACATCCAGACCTTCCCCATTTTCTTTATTCGTCGTCTTGCTCTTCTCCCCACCCCTTTTCTCTTCTCGCTTGACTGAGGGTAGACGTAGCTTACACCACTGCGTCGACCTCGATTTTGAGTAGTATTGCCGCCGTGCTGGTCCTGTGAACGATGCCTGTCTTGCAGCCACTCCGAGTCGGTGACTTATGGCGGTCATAGTAGTCTCTCCCCTCCATCAGTTTCTTTCCCCCTTTCCTTCTTTCATCTAACCTTTCACTTCATCGCCTTCTCATATGAACGT
>NW_006499969.1:148005-166154 GCF_000471905.2 Amborella trichopoda | reverse complement strand
AAACAAGAGAATTACAGGTCAATAGAGGCGATTCCGAACCAGCTCAAGCAGCTAGGGGGCTTTTCTTTGTGATCTTAGAGGGTGCCCACGCAAGCCAGCTCGAGTAAGTCCCGAACCCACCTAAAAATCTCTCTCATCGATTAGTGTACCTGTCCTTGCCTTCGAGCAAGGTTTCGAGAGAGTGATCTCAAATCCCAGGTTCACCAGAAACCTGAGACACGGGCTGCCAGATAACCTAGATTCGGAGGGCGAGATTGAGGCTCTAAACCAGCTTGACGACTCCAGTGGGGACTTACTACCCCTTAGTCGGTTCTCTCTTGTTCGACCAGTTTCCTTCTTTACTTTCTGCACCTATTTCTATGGAACTTCGGTTGTTCAACCTGTTCATCCGGTTCGGGGACATCCTTGTCCTTGCACTCGTGGCTGTCCTAGGAAGCGCGCTGCTCAATCTTTCTGCCCTACTCTCCTTCTGAGTCACGACTTACGGTTCGGCTCATAGGTTCTCACCTGGATTGGTGCGAGCGGGGACTTAAAGGTCCTCGCCTCCTCGCTTTCTTGCCCTGATGGACTCTCCACCATGGCCCCTTGCATGAGTAGCACTTCTACTATCGCACACCTTACTACTGGCAAATCTCCTGCCTGTCATACTGCTGTGATATGACGGAAGGCTGCCATGTCCATCTCTGCAAAAGGTAAGCAAGTTGTTGTCTCTCCCGAGGTTCACCGCAAGGCAACCCCCTATGCTCCTTCGCCACTCTGAACCTTCACACCCTGAAGGTCGGTACACAAAGGGGGAGGTCCTGAGGTCTCCATCCCTTGCACACACCTCAAGGCTTGTGGTCTATCCACTCAAGCCACACCTCGAAGAATCACATTGTCTTGAACTCGCATGCAGGGCTAGGCTTTCTTGGGCCAAATCCTACATGCACCATGCACTCACTTTCCACAGCTCGGGGCAACGCTCGCTAGATGCCACCTCAAGCACAAGAGGGTCGACCGCTCGGTCTTCCCTCCCGGCACACACAACTTCACTTGTGAAGGACAAGCTTCCGTCTCGTCCCCTACAAACACAAGCTTGTGGGTCTCAGCCTCCTCAAGCTGACCCCATTAACTGAGTCCGGGCTGACCCCCAAGTCACCCAGACGGCTAACCTTAAAGATGCAGACGCACCATCATTGCAGGTCTCTCCTGGAGAAAGACGCAGATGGAGTCGCGAGCCGTCCCTAAGAGTACCATCTTTAGCCATCCCTAGGTCCGCCGAACACCCTAGCCACACAAACGAAATCAAGGAAAGGACTTGATGTCCGACAGAGGCCCCCATCCTTCAAGATAGGAACCCAAGCTGCCCTCCATCCTTGGCCCCCACTCCCTGCTCCAGCTCATGGACATAGCCCTCGCCTGTTAAAAGAAAAAGGCGCAGCCCAGGTCCTAGGCTCCGTTTTGGAATGAGGTCCACAGCCGCCTCAAGATCAAGCAGAAAAGAGGCCTGCAGATCTTGCCCATATAAGTCTCCAAGGCAGTCGAGGTCACCACCCCTGATGACCTCTTGCCTTGTAATCGCTTTTTTCCTCTTCAAACTCCATAACTTGAGCAAGTCTAGGAGTACTGTTCGGTGATCACCACCCAAAGCCACAGTCCCAAGACCGTCAAGAATTGATCCTCACAAGATCGGCATACAAAGCATGGGTTCGGTCATGGCAGGTTGAGCCCTTCCAAACTGACTTGCCACAAACGACACGCCAAGCTCGGCAGTCCGCTGCATCACCTGACTCTGACTCTCTAGAGGAAACAGTCAGTGTCATGGTGATCAATGACCAAACAACGTTCAGGAGGAACAGATGAACAAGTTCGAGGAAATGATGCAAGCCATCCCCGAAAAGATGGAGCGCATAGAGGGAGCCAGGACCCCTTCTTCGTCCAACTCCCCGATTGGTGAAGACACAGCCCTCTAACATACTCCCCCACAGGTCTCTCAAGACAGCTCTCCTTCTTACGGGGTCTCCCTAACTGACATAGATGCTATGGTGGCTCATAGCCTCAAGAATAAGGTCCCAGGCATGCAAGAGACACCGCTCTATCAGAAGTTGTATCCTTCGTACATTGACTAGGTTTCGTTTCCCTCGAACTACCAAAAAGGGAAACTCCCCCTGTTCAATGGTACTACGTCTCCTCATCAGCATACTGCCCACTTCCAAGCAGCCTGTCGGGAGACACCAACTGACGGACAACTTCTCCGCCACCAGTTCATCGAGTCTCTCGAAGGACCAGCTTTTCAGTGGTATGCTCGGTTGCCTCTGAACTCAATACACACTGGGTAATAAATGGAGCAGTTGTTCTGCGAAAGCCTCTACGAAGTTCAAAGGAATGTGGAGACCATCGAGTCCTCACTCTGATGTAAGAACCTGGTGAGCTGGTTGACAAGTTCATTACCCAATGGAGAGATTTGACAACCTCCCATGCCACCCCCATGACTGAAAAGGAAGCAATCCAGACCTGCAGACAGCATGCTTCCGGAGATTTATCTACATGTCGAGGCATCCAATCCACCTTCCATGTGAGAGCTGATCTCCAAGGCAGTTTGTAGTGAGGGATTGTTTAAGCACAGTAGCTCTCGCTAGCAACCCTCCGCCTTAAACTCTTGCTCCAGCAGTCAGAGCAATCAAAAGGCAGTAATCAGCGCGGCTGACATCAATGGCACGGCTCCTCAAACTCTCGACCTCTCAAAGGCAAAGACGCCACAAACCGGGGGCAAGCAACAGTCTTAAAATGTAGTCCAGCCTCCTAAAAGCAGTAAATGGAATGACTACTAGACCCAACACCAGAACAAGGTTTACCCCTTGGACACGGAGTGGACCCCCGCACTGCTTCAATTGTTGTTAGCATAGAACATGATCCAGTTGCTACAGGTGACCACTGTAGAGCCCCTAGGGCAAGAGGCGAATGAGACGTACTGCGCTTATCATAGGAGAGTAGCTCAATTCACTCACAACTGATATAAGCTCAACGGCACTATCGAAGCCCTTATCAACACGGGTCAGATAAAGCTTGAAGAGTTGAAAAAGGCATTCGGGGCAGCTGAGTCATCTCACATTGTTACAATTCAGGAAGACAACAGAGCACCCGCTATCCTTCATGCATTTTTCTCCATAATGCTGGAAGAGAGAATCGTCGCCCCAAAGCCGACAAGGCAGCCTAAGGCCTTGCCTCTAGGGACCGAGAACCTCTGATGCTCATACCACCAAATACGAGGCCATGACGGCAGCTAGTATACTGGCCTTCGTAAGTTCTTTGTTGGGAAGATACAACAGTTCCAGGAAGCTCAAGGTGACCAAGCAAGATGCCCACAGATCCCTCCCTGCCTGCATAAGAAGGACTCCTGACCCAGGGAAACACCGAGCAAGATCCTCTCCAGGCCGCTTTTGAAGCAATGCTCCACCAGAGTCTCATCACTCCCAAGTCTACCAGACAGCTTAACAATCTTGCTCGAGGCACAGAAAAGCTTTGGTGCCCTTACCATCAAGTGTGGGTCCACGAACTCAAAGACTGCTCTAGGTTTGAGGCCATAGTCATCGAGAAAGTCCAACAAGGCCTCATCGTTTGTGCCATTCTCCTAGAACACGTCCGGGCCCTCGCTCCTGTCTAATAGGAAACCACGCTACAAGCCCCTCACAAGCAGCACTAGATCCCTCAGAGCCCTCGACCTCCCAGCCGTGGGAACTCTATCATGGGTGATGAAGGCTCAAGTCCCTGAGATGCATGATAGTTCGCCAAGCTATAGTCTCTCACCAGCCTCATAGGGCAGTCCAAACACCCGCTCAGGGATAGCGAAAGAGGCAGTGAGCGCCTAGGTCAGCCCATCGAAGGAGTCATCCTCCTCAGCCACCAGTCCAGGAAGAACTCCTCCGACCACTTCCTCCGCTACTGACTTGTGGGACTTTATCTCAGGCGTAACTCACCTCATCTTATAGTCCAATCAAGTAGACGTACTTGAGTCATCAATATCTCAGGAGTTGACCAAAATGGGTGACGACATTAAAAGCACCCCACAACGATCAAAGCCGGGGCAAGACCTTAAATACCCCCTGCAACTTCCAAAATCGACGACGACGTAAATAGCCATCTGGAACATTCTAACTCTTCTTCTTCTCCCCCATCCTCTATTTTCTCCACAAATGCAGCTCAGCGATGCCTAGACTATGACTCTCTGAACAGACAGCTCGGAGACACCAGCCTCATCATGCTGCAGTAAGAATGCCTTAGTGAAATGCTGGCCCAGGTGGCAGTATTCTCTACAGCCGTCGACGCCCTGGCAACCCGAGCCAAAACCTAGCCATCTTCAAGCTCTTGCTCCCACGAGGTCTACCACATGATCCAAGTGCATGAGGTGCCCCTAGTTCGATGCAAGCACTGAACAAGCCCGATCACGAGGTCATGGGCTCCCCAATTGAAGCCGACCCTTCTATCGCCTGGACCAGTCAGAAACTAGTCCTCTCCCACACTGAGCCCCATCTAGATGTCGGGATCATGGGTGACTACACTCGAGATCAAAGAAAACCCTTCTAAGTCCCTCGACAAGGAACTCCAAGAAGCTCCCGAATAATGGGAAGAAGGCAGTCAGAGCACGATTGATGTGCTTAAGGAGATCAACCTGGGGGATGAGGTTGACCCGAGACCAACTTGAAAGAAAAATAAATCTATATCTCCCTCCTTCAAGCAAATTGGGACGTCTTTGCCAGACATTATCATGAGATGCCTGGTCTAGACCCTCGGATTGTTGTCCATCGTCTCGGCATCGATCCTACCATTAAACCCGTGAAGCAAAAATCAAGAAGTTTTAAGCCTGACCTCCAGATGGAGATCGATGCCGAGGTGAACAAGCTTAGGCAAGCTAGATTCATACATGAAGTCAAATACCCAAGATGGCAGACGAATGTTGTCCCAATCAAGAAGAAAAATGACCAAATCAAGATCTGCATTGACTTTCTCCTTTATGGGCGATTATTCTGATTGCAATAAAATTAGGATGGCGCTAGAGGATGAGGAGGCCACTGCGTTCTTGACTCCAAATGGTGTCTTCTGCTACACTATGATGCCTTTTGGGTTAAAGAATGTGGGTGCCACGTACCAGCATGCCATGACGACCATCTTCAAGGACATGATTCACAAGGAGGTCGAGTGCTATATGGATGACTTGGTGGTAAAGTCTGAAACAAAAGCCACTCACGTGCATGACCTTAAAAAAGTGTTTGAGCGGTTGCGACATCACCAACTCAAGATGAACCCCTTGAAATGCACCTTTGGTGTACACTCGAGAAAATTCTTAAGGTTCATTGTGCAGTACTATGGACTTGAGATCGAGACTGTCAAAATCAAGGAAATTCAGGACATGTCATCGCCTACAACCTTCCATGACCTGTGGTCTCTCCATGGACAGCTCTCCTACATTTGAAGGTTCATTTTGAACCTCTTAGGGCGATGCAGACCCCTTTCACACCTTCTGAAGAAGGACACTCCCTTCATATGGGAAGAAGTGTGCCAAGCTGTGATCGAGGACATCAAGCAGTACCTGATGAATCCACCAGTACTATCTATCCCAATCTTAGGAAGACCACTCATCCTATACGTGTCCGCCTTGACGAGTCACTCGGGGCACTCTCGGCACAGAACAATGATGGAGGGAAGGAGACAACGCTCTATTATCTCAGCCACATAATGCAAGAGGCCAAGAAGAACTACCCTCGCTTACAGAGGTGTTTTCTCATAATGAGGCTGAGTATCAAGCCCTCATAATCGGGCTCGAGATCGCCCGAGAGCCAAACCTGTAACAGCTAAACATCTTCGATGACTCTAAGCTAGTCATCCGACAGTTAAAGGGGATTTATGACTCAATGAAGGATACTCTCAAGCCTTATATCACACGACCAAAACTACCATGGTCCAGTTCAATGACTTCTTCCTAAGTCATATCCCTAGAAGGCTGAACTTGCAGGTTGATGCACTCGCAAAGCTTCGTGCCACCATCCAGTTGTCTTCACTAGGGCCTACTCCAGTTTGGGTAACCAAATGGAGACATGTTGACTTGAGAACTGAAGTTGACATAGACGATGAAAGTGATGTCTTCATTGAGTGCCCGCCTTACCCATTCAAGGCGCTCCTCACGGCTAGGGATGTCCTCAAGGCAGAACCCAACATGCTCCAAGGAAACGAAGCCAAGGTCGGGGAGCAAGAGCTTAAATTCTTTAACCTGTTGTGCACAGAGGTTGAACCTATAGAAGACTTGAGGGAGCCCATCATGTACTTCGTATAGCAAGGAAGGCTACCTTACGATCGAGCAGAGCGCAACGGTGAACGACGGATGTCCACCAAGTACACCCTTCTCAATGGGGATGTCCTCTTCCATCGGTCATTTGACGAAATCCTCCTCAAATGCGTCAATGCACAAGAGGGAAGCAAGGTACTCGAGGAAGTACACTCGGGCATCTGTGGGCTTCATTAGTCGGGCCTTAAGCTCTACGAACGCATACACAAACTCGGCTATTACTGGCCTTCCATGGTAGCTGACGCCCAAAATTACGCCAAAAGATGTCAAGTGTGCCAAATCCACTCAAGCCTCATTCATCAGTAGCTAGAGCCTCTCCATCCTACGGTGACATCATAGCCCTTTTCTTAATGGGGTATGAACATTGTAGGACCCATTGACCCTCCTTCTTCCTTGGGTCATGCCTTCATCCTGGCATCGACAGACTACTTTTCCAAATGAGCTGAGACAATCCCTCTCGAGGTCCCGCACCGTGGCTAACTTCATGTAGCACCACATCATATATCGGTTCAAGGTCTCGGACCGAATAATTTCTAATAATGGCCCCCAGTTCAAGAGCCAGCATGTTGATCGCCTAGTCAACTAGTTCAGCTTTGAGTGAATGTACTCAACTATGTACTACCCTCGAGCTAAGGGGTTTACTGAGGCATTCAATAAGACTTTGTGTGGGCTGCTTCAGAATTCGGTGTCAAAGTTAAAGAAGATCTGGCACGAGAAGCTGCCCGAGGCTCTGTGGGCCTATCGCACTACCACTCGTAATGCTACAAACTCCACCCCTTCTTCCCTAGTGTTTGTAGGTGAGACAGTCCTACGCCTTGAAATTCAAATACCCTCACTCCGTGTCGCCATACATCAAGGACTAATTGAGGACGAGAGGGCCAAGCTCCACTACTAAGAGCTGGATGCCCTTGACGAAAAGAGACTAGATGCCCAACAGAACTTCGAGCTCAATCAATGAAGAATGAAGAGAGCCTTTGACAAGTTTGTCAAGGTTTGTTCATTCACTCATGGGGACCTAGCCCTAGCAGTCAAGAGACCAATCGTCATGCACGGGCGGTGCAAAGGAATGTTTGAGCCTAAGTGGGAGGGTCCATTCGTAGTCAAGAAGGTTACACCAAATGGGGCCTATTTATTGGCAAACTCAGATGGCGAAGAGGCGATGGCCCCCATCAATGGGCTGTATTTAAAGAAATATTATCCCTAACATGGCCCTAAAATGTGGTGTGTGCATTAGAAAGGTAGAAATGAAGAGGAGAAGCATCAAGCCAATTCAAAGGAAGTTCATTTCTTTTATTGCATTGAAAAAGGTTACAAGTTACAATGAAAATTCCATTCTCATGGAAGTTAGAAAACTCTCGCATCTGAGGATAAGAGGACAGTTACAAACCGAATCCAGCCGTGTTGCTCTTGCATCTGAGGATAAGAGGACAGTTACAGACCAAGAGAAACACCCTCCTCATGCAGAAGAAGCAAACCCACCAAAGAAGTGTCTGCCCCATGAAGAAGTGGTAAAACCACTTGGAGAAGTTAGCCTCGGTCCTGCCAAGGAGAATGGTTACAGGCCAAAAGAAAAAGCCAACCACTTCTGAGTCAGCTTCAATTCATCTGATGAGAAGACTTCTCTAACAAGGAACTGACCTATGATGGAGAGCATACCCTGTTCACAATGAGCGCCCTTCCAAAGAACAATATGGACTTCATGGTTGTGATGGAAGACTTGGCTCCAAACACACTGCGGCGGCAAGGCCTCCCCGCTTGCCATCACTTTTGAACCCCGCAAGACATCATCATCAGAAGCCATCACCGTACGCAACACAATGTTACGTCCTATCATCACCACGAGAAGGCTAATGCCACGCGAGACTATCGCTGTGAGCCTCATGCCCCCAAATGTGGCTATCACTGCGTGTGACCTATGGACATGCGAAAATGACACTGCACGCAACTTAATCGTATGCGTGACTTTGAAGCATCCCAGTTCCCACTGTTCCCAATTTTTGTGGGGCATTGACTCATACGCCTCTTTGATTCCCCAATAGACACCCCTTGTTGGGAAGTTCATGCAGAAAAACCTACTCTGAAGCCTTGGCTCTCTCTCCCTAAAAATCCTTCGATAAAAGAGTAAAGTGGGGTCTCTCCCCCTTTTATACCTTACAGTGCCGAAGACTTCCCTCAACAAACTCAGAATGGTGCGCCAGTTCTCAGCTCTAGATGGCGATAAGACTCGGCCGGGTCGGGCCTAGCCCGACGCTCGAAGCATCGGCACCGTGTGTCTCACCAAGACTTGCACCACGCTCTTCAACAACACTTTCGTTGAGCACTTCGCCCTGGGGATTATCGTCATGTGCTTCGTTCAGGCGATCATCGTCACGCTCCCCGTCAAGACCTTTATCGAGCGCATCTCATCTAGAGGCTATTGTCGTACGCCTTGTCAAAGATTATCACTATGTGTTTTTGACAAAGGGCTTGTCGCGTGCTTTACCAAGGCACTTAACACACCACCGAGACTTCTTGATGCATACGCCACTCTACACTTAGTGTCGCACGCACGCCTTGGCATTCCCTTCGGACCATCGTCCCTCATCCTCAGGAAGTTCATTCCTTGCATCACAATCTCACTCCTCAACGAGCCCATTTTCTGGTGATGGCTCTATTCCCCATGGAATCTCTTCCCTCACTATAACACAGTCTGCGCTGCATGACCTTAAACTGCACTGCCACAGTCCTAGATGTATGACTTTAACTGCATAGCCACCATCCATGCTGCATGACCCTAAACTGCATAGTCATAGGCCTTGTCTCATGACTTAAAACTGTGCGTCCATGGTCCAAACTATACGACTTTAAACTATAGCGGAGGTCTAGTTTCACGACCTCAAACTACAAAGTCCTCATCACATGACTTTAAACTTATGACCAGGGTCTAGCTGTGTGACCTTAAACAATAGTGCACATCCTGGCCGCATGACGTTGAAAGGCTTAGTACCATGATCCAAACTATATGACCCTAAACTAGAGCGAAGGTTTAGTTGCACGACCACAAACTGCATGGTCCTAGCAGTATGACTTTAAACTATGTGGCCATGGTCCGAGTAACAACACCCTAAAACTATAACGTGCAGCCCATACGCATAACTCCAATTAGAGCCCCAGTAGAGTTAGATGTATGCAATGGGCGTAATTACCCCATCATCCTCTGGGAGTCAAAGCCATCCTTCCTTCAACCCACGGTGGGGTTCATCTGTGCTCTAGCCTATCAGAGTTCCATGCACACCTACATTCATCATCCCCGTGGAGTCACAATGGCCTTCCTAATCCCAAGAGATGCCTCTCCCGTTTACTACTCCTCGTAGGGTCACAACCTCTCTCTACATCTCTTCATGTGTATAGCCTCAACTATCTTTATCCCCAAGGAGTCAGATTGTTATCCACATACCCACCCCCATGCAGCCCTACTAACATGGCGACTCGTACTTGGTCCATGCGGCATGACCTTAAATTGCACAGCTATGGTCCAAACAATATAAACTATAGCGGAGGTCTAGTTGCACGACCACAAAGTGCATGGTCTTAGTTGCATGACTTTGAACTACATACCGCGGTCCAAGCTATATGACCTTAAACCATAGTGCACGTTCTGATCGCATGATGATAAACTGCTTCGCTCAAGTCTAGGAGGCATGACCTTAAAGACACCCCATATGCACACACACCTCCCTTTTTACGTTCATCGTTACGCACGTCCTCCCTAACCGACCTATTCATCTGCGCACACTACTTTTATTGCCTCCCCAGTGAATGTACGTATGCACACATTCCCTTTAAGTGCTTCTTCACACACGCCTTTCCTAGTCAGTCCATTTGCGTGTGCATACTGCCTTCACCATCATTACCTTCTTTCATCATTCTCCAGTGAATCTTACCCATGTTCACAAAATGGCTAGCAGTCTCACGACCCAGTTAGTGGGTAACTATCATTCACTCACTCATCATCAACTCTCTCCAAGCAACTCTATCCCAAGTGGGTTAAAGTCATCACCAGACTCACTCTATGGGCTCTTCAGACTACCGTTCCTTACCGTTACGGTCCACCTGTATGACCTTATACTATAGTGCACATCCTGGATGCATGACGTTAAAAGCCTTTGCACAGGTATCGAATGCATGACCCTAAAACACACCCTCTTTAAAAAAAAAACAGACATGGTGTACACTTGACAAGGGAACGCCATGAGTAAAAATGATGGATGGGCATGGTCATGAAACCATGAGTAAGAGAGTTCCGTGGAAAAAGAAGCCCAGGCACGGTGAAAACCCTGAAAGGGCACCGTGGGAAAAATGGACGAAAAGGGTGGATATGACCATAAGGTCATAGTAAAAGAGCCCATAAATAATAGAAGTTGGTAAAAACCGTCATCATGATGCCACTTTCCCTATTCAAGTGAAAACCTGCAAAAGGATGTTGAGACAGACAAGGCTGGATGACGCACTTCCACAGCCTTAGCCAGCACCCAAGTTTCATGGCTCATCAGGGAGTGACAAACTCATAAGTTCTCCCTGGTTTCAATGGCTCATTAGGGGATGAGAGCCTCATAAGATCCCTCGCGACATGGCAAGTTGACGCACTTCCATAGCCTCAGTCGGCACTCCTTCATCTATGAGTGAGAGCACATAAGATCTCCCCAGTTTCAAGGCTTATCAGGGGGTGAGAGCGGCAAAAGATCTCTCGCGACATGGCTCATCAGGAAGTGAGAGAACAAAAGATCTCCCCAGTTTCAAGGCTCATCAAGAAGTGAGCGCACATAAGATCTCCCCAGTTTCAATGCTCATCAGGGAGTGAGAGCACATAAGATCTCCGTAGTTTCAAGGCTCATCAGGGAGTGAGAGCACATAAGATCTCCCCAGTTTCAAGGCTCACCAGGGAGTGAGAGCGCATAAGATCTCCCCAGTTCAAGGCTCATCAGGCGGTGAGAGCGGCATAAGATACCCCACGACATGGCTCATCAGGGAGTGAGAGACACATAAGATCTCCCAACGACAACAAGAGTCCTCGAGGGTGAGGACGATGACCAATCCCTCCAAAAATGCATCATGAAGGCAAGAAATTGATGAAGCCAAGGTCTAACCCCTTGCCTACATGGGACCAGACTACATGGGACCAGACTTTCAGGTTGAGTCAGAAGTGCCCGACTGGACCCTGCTAGACGGAACATACAGGAGATACCTTGAGCATTAAAAGAAAACTTGATGTAGCAGGAAACAATTCCAAGTGAAGGTTCGTAGCTTTTAGCCTTCAAAAAAGGCTTGGTTCTGTACGAGGAGGTCCTGACAAAGGCCTCATGCTCTGGAACCGCAGATAGTCTCTCGACGCGTGGACTCCAACAAAGAACCCTCAAACTTCCAGAATGATTACACTTCTCAATTATCTTGAAGAACAACATTCGGGGGGGCATGTTGTTGGAAGGTATTTTTCATCAACATGGGAAGCCCGCTCAATAAAGGCCTAGCAAGTAGTGGAAATTCCAACAGCCCAAGAACAGCCCTAAAACTGGTCAAGATCTTCATGAGGTCTCTCAAGAGTCTCCCCCCAAGTTTTGTCGCATTCCGATATGTCTAAAGCAGTGCAGACTGAGAAATAGTTTCGACAGAATCAGCCTCTAGCACCTCGAAATGGACCCCTATAATTAGAGCTACATCTTTAAGTTCTCAAATTGTTGTGGGACCACCACCACTGGATTCATCATGGTTGAAAACCCCAGGGGTCAAGTTTCAACTCAAACAGATGCTCCAAGAAGACATCATAAGCAAAGGACTGAAACAGGGGGAGCCACACGCTATTGTCGTGCGGCCACCTTGCAACACTACACCATTGAAGGGGCAGTCACGACCAGTGACTTTCGACGCTCATATCATGACTGTCCCACAATGGATCGTGCTTAAATTTGGTGAGCATGTTCATCTAGTCAAGACGAGCGATTCGATATATGGCACGCCCGTGGCAATACCCGAGCGGGAAGAAAATCTAGAGAGAAGTTACTGATCCGAGAAGAAACTGCAAGAAATTTAGCAGTTTCATGCCTCGTTAGAGCAGCTCAATCACAGTGCTCGCGAGCCCGATGGACACGAGACCATTTATATTGCGGGCATAAGGTCTCGGGCCATATCTGACCTGAACCCCGTACATGAACAACGGGCGGATTCTGCACACAAAGCCGACAAAAAAACTACAAATTTTTTCGCCATAATCCCTAATTCAGATCAAAATTCCAAACTTGCAAAATCTTTGTTCGGCCACGGAATCAAGCCCGTTTGGTACCTCGCGATCGTAGCAACATGCTTAGTGTTATTCACTAAAGAAAACAAAGAAAAAATCAAGGAATGAACATACTATGGATCCAAAGTATCAAGATCTACTCAAAATTCAAGTAACATGATCGTGCACTAAAAACACGATCCATGGCTCGAAGTTGGTATCAAATCGATCGCCATGCCTTTCCCTATAAGAAAACAGTCATCTTACGATCAATCGGGCATCAAAATGACCCCGGATCAGCCATGCAAGGACACGTATGTCCTAGGCCAACACATGGGCTGTTCTGAAATTCCACTACTTGTTAGGAAGGGGCAAATCTATCATTTTGCATGCTATTTTTTTATTTTTTTTAAATCAATTTAATCTTAATTTCCAACAATTAGGGTTACTTTTGATCGTCCACCCATGTTTGGGGAACACTTATATATATATGTACCATCATTGTACGCACGGAGATATAAAGAGAAGATACATAAGACGTATACAAACACACAAGAGAGTTTTCACTTAATACAAGTTTCTCTTTCTTACCATTATGGTGTTACACATGAGAGAGAGAGTGAGATGAGAGAAACTTTTGACTTGTACCCCTAATTGGTTTGATCTACAAATATTTTGGATTTAGTCATAATCATCAAATTATATCCGGTCCCGTTTCCACTTTTCCGGTTATTTATATATAGGGTTGAAGTAAACCTTCTCCTTGTTCTTTTTCTTTTCTTCTTCTCTCTCTCCTCTTCCATCTCTTTTCCTTCTTCTTCGTCTGAGTTCCTCACAGAGGTCATGCATGGTAGTGGAAGTGTCGTGCATGCCTTTCCCTTAGTCTCACAGGTCACACATGGCAGTACCATGTGCAAGTCTTCTTCCCCTTTTGCTCATCTGCCACTTTCTCCCAGTGAAGTCTGTAGACGGCACTGCCCATCGTCGCCCATAGACGTAACTATGACGTCTCCATGAAGAACTCAGATGGTGAAGCTTGTTGCCACTTACGGGCGTCTTCCTCTGTTGCACGCCTAACGTAGAAGGTGATGCCTACCGCCGCCCGCTAGAGACTCTGACAACAATTATCGCCGTTCGCGAGATTCCTCTACTCATCTGGTGCACTTCGTCATTCTCCCTCCGTCCCGCGCCTATCGTCTTGTGACCTACGAGGAACCATCACGGCGTGCGTTGTTAGGAGTCAACACCATCTAGAAGGGATGCGTCGTCTCCTTGCATTATCAACCGTGATTCCATTCAATGTTCGAACCTTCCCCTTTTTTTTTCTGCCGTCTCTCTTCTCTTCACCTCTTTTCTCTTTTCGCTTGACTGAGGGTAGACCTAGCTTACACTGCTGCGCCGACCTCGATTTTAAGTAGTATTACTGTTGTGCTGCCGGTGAACCATGCCCGTCTTGCTGCCACTCCAAGTCGGTGACTTCTAGCCGTCTTACTAGTCTCTCCCCTCCATCAAGTTCTTTCCCCCTTTCTATCTTTGATCTGACCTTGCATTACATCGCTTTTTCATATGAATGTGCATTGCCTTGTGACAAGGGTGGGTCCCTCGACCCACTTGTCTTACAAATTGGCCATAGAAGTGTTGTGCAGAAAAACAAGAGGACTACAGGTCAAGGGAGGCGATTTCGAACCAGCTCAAGCAGCTGGGGGACTTTCTTCGTGATCTAAGGGGGCACCCATGAGAGCAAGCCCGAGTAAGTCCCGAACCTACCTAAAATTCCTCTCTCATCGGTTGGTATACCTGCCCTTGCCTTCGAGCAAGGTTCCGAGAGAGTGATCTCAAATCTTGAGTTCACCAGTAACTCGAGACACGTGCCGTCAGATCACCTAGATCCAAAGGATGAGATCGAGGCTTCTAACCAATAGGCGCAATAATTCCTATGGGTGACAAGATCAGCTTCTTCTTGCTTCTTCATAACAAGCATGGCGAGAATTTGTTGTTTTACCAACATTCGTAGTAGGGTCAGGACCCACTCCTTATCAACGCTATAGAACTTTTTCCGTTCTCTACTCAATAGTCCTTCCCATAAAGGTTTTGTCGCGGAGGCACCTTATTGTAAGACTCGGGTTGTTGTTGACCTGCCTAAGGTATCCCTTGAGGATTTATGGGGTTCACCCTTTTGGAGAAATCTAGGATTTGGGGAGAGTCCTTCTTGGGATCCGGCACGGATCATTCTTTTCTGCTGATTGCCCCAAGAATTGGAGCGAGCATTGCCAGAGTTTTAATTGTTTCCCTTGCTTTATGATCACACTTGGGGCCAACCACGATGCTTAAAGAGGCTTTTTTTGTAGATTGCTTTAAAGATCCAATCCGATATGGAAATAGGGTTTGAAGCTTTGATATGCAAGGAGACTCCGGCGGCATGTTGCGTACACATGTTTGGACAGCATCAATCTCAGGCATAGGGGTGGTCGGGTGCACAACCAAGTCTCTCCATCTTGTAATGAATTGATCAACCAGCTCATCCAAGCCCTGGTTCATTGTGAGAAGCTCAATGGCTTGCACTTCTCTTTCAACGTTGTAGAAGCGCTTATAGAACAAGTGCTCCATCTCCTCCCAGGTTTGCACTGCGTTTGGGGAAGCCGTGCATACCACTTGAATGCCGACCCGTTGAGAGTTTCAACAAATTGATGGAGGAGGAATCTCCCATCTGCCGCTGTCTCTTGACATGCCGAAATGACATGAGCGATATGATGGTGAGGGGAACTCATGCCATTAAAGATAGGGAGCCTCCACTTCTGGTAATTGGGGGGAAATGGAATCTAGTCAATGTAGGATGGATAGGGCTTCTGATACAGAGCTGTATCTTGCACGCCCGGGATCTGTCCGCCCCCGCAAGCTATGGCTGACCATGGCGTCGATGTCAGCCTGTGAGAGTTGATGAAGGGAAGAGTGGCCGTGAGAGCTTGGGGGAGGTGGCTTCCTTGGTCCTTCTCCATCTGGATGGGGGAGTTGTGGAGAATTAACCCCATGATGAGATGAGTTCTCAAGGGGCTGGGCGCTTTCACTCAATTCGAGCTTCTCCATTGCTCGGTCTATCATACTCTCAAGCCGGGTTAAATGATCTTCATGCTTGTAGTTAGATTGCTCGATGAACATTACGCTGACTTTCTCCTCGAGGTGGTCGGTCTTTTGCAAGGTTAAGATCTTACGTGCCCGTCGGAATGGGTGCGGTACGTCCGTTAGCAGGGGTTCAACATGGCCAGACAAAGCTCGAGCCTTGTATGAAGACCGGGTGAGGACTGGTTCGTGATAGTCTTAGGACCGCAGGAACTATAGGGTTGGGTCATCTCCTACGACACTGATAACTATTCAGAATTCTTGCTTTCCCAATGCAGGCTCTGTTGCTGCCTGTAATGGGAAGAAGGGGTTCTCGACCAGAGGGTCCATAAATTTACTTACCCCTAATGTGTTGGGTCCTTCCTTTGGCATGATTTGCATGCCTTTGTCATGCTTGGCTCTCAAGTTCTGGTATACTTCCTTTTAGAATGGAGATCGGGACCGTGATTGTGGATGATTAGCCTTCTTCAAACATGTCAGGGTCATCACCATGAGGTGATGCAAGGGATGCGAGCCAGGAACAACAGTTAGTTTGGGCTTCTATCTTGTCTTAGGGAGAGATGGGGATGGACAACCTTATCACCAGAGGGAGTCTTTGCCGAGCTCCTTTGTGAGCTCGAAAGGCAAGATGGGTCTGAAGAGGCCACTATCAGAGGGTACTCTTAGGGAAGACCTTCGAGTACCAGGTCTTGAGTGGTTTGACGGGAGCAGAAGGGAAAAACGGGGCAGGGGACAGTCGTCAATGACCTTTCGGTCGGGAGTTGTGGTAGTCTATGGGGGTGGCACGTGTGCGCCCCTCGAAGAAGGATTGCAGGTAACTTGGGGGTCGATACCGGTTCGAGTAGTAGGTCCGAGTACCGTGACCATGTGTACATGAGGGAATGGCCTTATGACCACTTCCCACGGAGTGCGCAGATATGTGCAGAGCGGGACGACGAGGGGTCATCTCTCGTGTGCTTGGGTAGGTGCCACAACAGGGCTGCCTCGAGCAGTGGGATGCATATGAAGAATGTGTACAAGGCGGGTCCAAGAAGACCCAAACCTTGACAGTGGTTCGAGGCAGCTTGAGGGTTGCCCCGAGGTGTGGCTCAAGTGGATGAACATGGAGTCAACACTCAGAAGGAAGGTCGGGAACGACGCTCGTGGATCCTGTTCCTGAAGAAAACTCACAAGTGTGGGGATTAGAAAATCCTCAACTCGGATGAAGGGATCAAACAAGCCCGACGACAAGTGTGTGTGTTAAAAAAAAAAAAGCAGGAATAAAAGAAAGGAAAGTCAAGCAAGAACGATCCAACGATGGGGTAACATGTCCCTAGTGGAGTCGCCAAGATGGTTAGGTGCCTCGATCTCGCCCTCTGGGTTGGGAGGACATTGTGGAATTACTCCAGGTTCGCGTCGAGCCGGGGACTGAAGATCTCTCTCTAGGCAACCGCATAAAGACGACACAAGCAAGAATACTAACCAGTGAGAGAGGAATTTGATTGTGAGACAGGACTTACCTCACTGGGTGTGCAACACACTCGGGCTGCTTGCGTGGGCGCCCTCTTAGATCATGAAGAATACCCCCATGTCCTGAGTCTGGTTCGGAATCACCTCCCTTTGACCTGTTTTATCTTTCTTGCATTCACACACACACATTAGAGACACAAACAAGTGGGTCAGAAGACCCCACCTTTTCTTTGGGTAAATTCACACAAGTGTATACATTTAAAACGAAAATGAGGGAATAATGCCATTGAGTCCATGTCAAATGGACAGCCTTTCGGCATCTTCTTAACAGGGAACTCACGACAGTGTTTCTTTATAGAGAATGAGAGAAATGGGGTGACATGGAGAGTATGCGAGAGGGAAAAAGAGAGAAAAGAGGAACGAAGACTAGTTTGGCTTTCACCTAGCTCTCCAAAAAGAAAGAGGAAAAGAGTAGAAAGAAAGCAAAGAGAAATGAAGGAAAAGAGATGAAAGATAGAAAGAGAAAGGAATAAAGAAATAAAAGAAGAACGAAGGCTAGTTTGGCTTTCACCTTGCTCTTCAGAGATAAAATGTACTTTTGGAAAAGAGAGAAAAGAGGGACGAAGGTTAGTTTTGTTTTCACCTAGCTCTTCAAAGAAAAACAGAAGAAAGAAAATGAGGGGTAGTCTGTTTTTCATCTATTCCTTCAAAGAGAGAGAAGAATGAAAGAGAAGATAATGGTTAGGTGCCTCAATCTCACCCTACGACTTGGGATGACCTGGCGGCACGTGTGTCGAGTTTCAGAGGAACTCGGGACATGAGATCGCACCCTCGAGAAACTTGTTAGGAAGCAAGGGCAGGTACATCAATCGATGAGAGAGGAATTTAAGGTGGGATCGAGACTTACTCAGGCTGACTCATGTAGGCACCCTCTTAGATCATGAAGAAAGCCCCCCAGTCCTTCAACTGGTTCGAAATCGCCCCCGTTGTCCTGTACTCTCATGCTTCTGC
>NW_006499969.1:47802-147742 GCF_000471905.2 Amborella trichopoda | reverse complement strand
AAGCATGCACATCCAAGAGAAGAAAGGGATAATAAAAGGATAGAGATTTGGGTGAAACGAAGAAAAAGAAGCGATATAACAGATGAAAGGAGGGAGAAGGATTTGATCAAGCAGTTGGATTGGCACAGTGGCTAGACCAGTAGGTGATTGGCCCAATATGGAAGTAAGATGGAGACGGTAACTCAGACCGGCACAACAACATTATTACTAGATGACAGAACCAACACCAACTAGCCTGACACGATGGCTAGTCTGTTGTGACAGTAAGACAGGCACGATAACTCAGACTGGCACAATGGCATTATGACTAGCTGACGAAACTACCATGGCAATGCTAATTTTAATCTTCCTTGGTCAAACGAGAGAGGAAGAAGAAAGAAAAGAGAAAGGAAAGAGAGAGAGAGAGAGGAAGATAGAGGAAGAGAGAAGGAGAAGAGAAGAGAAGAGAAGAAAGAATATGGGGAAAGAAGAAAAGAAAGAGAGTGAGAAGAAGAAGATGAAGAAGAGAGGAGTAGAAGAAAGGAGAAGAGAGAAGAAGAGGGGATGAAGATACAGAAAGAAAGAAGAGAGTGAGGGAAAAGAAGAGAGAAAGTGAAGAAAACAAAGAGAGGAAGACAAAGAGAGAAGGGAGAAGTATGAGAGATAAAGTCAAAGAGAGAATGAAGAAGGAAGAGAGAAAGACATAGAGCGAAAACATGGACGATGATGGACTTCCGTCATCTATAACAGGTGAGAGAGAAGAGGAAGAAACATGGACGACGATGAGCTTTTTCCATCCATGACGAAGAAGAGAGGAGAGGAAGAAACATGGACGGCGATGAACTTTCACCATCCATAACAAAGAAGAGAGGAGAGAGAAGATGCATGGGCAGCAATGGGCTTCTGCTATCCATAACCGAAGAAGAGAGAGAAGATGCATGAGAGGCAATCGGCTTCCACCGTCCATGACAGAAGAAGAGAGGAGAGAGAAGATGCATGGACGATAATGGGCTTCCGTCGTCCATGATAGAAGGAAGAGGAGGGAGAAAAAACATGGACAGTGATGTGCTCCCACCGTTCATGACAGAAGGATGAAGAGAGAGAATACATGGATGGCAATGTGCTCCCATCGTCCATGATAGAAAGATGAAGAGAGAGAAAACATGGATGATGATGTGCTCTCGCAGTCTATGACAGAAGGATGAAGGGAGAGAAAACATGGACAGCGGTGTACTCTCGCTGTCCATGACAGAAGGATGAAGAGAGAGAAAACATGGACAGTGATGTGCTCTTGCCGTCCATGATAGAAGGATAAAGGGAGAGAGAAATGATGTTCTCCCGCCCTCCATGATAAAAGGATGAATAGAGAGAAAATATGGACGGTGATGTGCTCCCACCGCCCATGACAGAAGGATAAAGAGAGAGAAAATATGGACGGTGATGGCTTCAATCATCTATGACATGAAAGAGAGAGAAGAAAGAACATAGATGGCAATGGACTTCAACCATCCATGATAGGAGAGAGAGAAAGAAAGAATACGGACAAAGATGGCTCCCGCTATCCATGACATGAAAGAGAGAGAAGAGAAAGAACATGGATGGCGATGCGCTTTCGTCGTCCATGACAAGAGAAAGAAAATGGATGGACGACAATGGGCTTCTACTGTCCATTACGTGAGAGAAAGGGGAAAGGGGAAAGAACATAGATGATGATGAGCTTTTGCAAACTATGTCAAGAGAAAGAAAATGCATGGATGGTGACGGGCTTCCGTTGTCCATGACATGGGAGAGAGACAAGAGAAAGAACATAGATGGCGATGGGCATCCACCGTCCATGACAAAGAGGGCAAGAGACACGAACAGTGACTCAGTCCACCACTGGGGTTAGGCCTGACTCACTGTTCATGTTCTAGGAGGTAAGAAAGGAAAGAGAATATCATGCAGGACGATAGGTACTGTAGTGCATGATTAAGAAGGAGAGAGCAAGAGAGAGAAGAGGGAGAGAGAAAGAGAGAAAGAGAAAAGAGAGGAGGAGAGAGAGAAAGAGAGAAGAAAGGAGGAGAGAGAAGAGAGAGAAAGTGGAGAAGAGAGAAAATTACCTTACCGAAGGGTACCGACCTTTCTTCTCTCTCCTCCCTCTCTCTCTCTAAGATGCACCCACAATCTCAAAGTAAAATCCAAATTTTATTGATGGGCATGAAGAATATAAGAAAAGCCCTTTACAATTAGGTTTAGCATGTATTAACAGAATTGGACCCAAACAAGGGTGGAATCCCAAAATCTATTGTAATTGATGATAATTAAAATTATTTTGAATTAAATAAAAATCTAAAAATAGGGTGCAAAATGACTTTTTACCCCTGCTCAACAATTCATGGAATTCCAAACAGTCTTTACTGCTGCCCTAGAATGTATATGATCTTTCATGGCTGATTCGAGGTTGCTCCAACACTTCGTTTGTTGAAGGATGATTACTTTCTTATCTAGCTCATTAGGACGATCATTTTGATACTAACTTCGAACCACATATCACGTTTTTAGGTCACGATCACGCATGGATCCTGGAACTTTGGATCGATAGTGTGCTCTTTCCTTGATGGTTTTCTTTGATTTCTTCATTGAATCGCACTGAGCATGCCGTCACTATCGTGTTGCAACAAATGCAGCTAGATTTCGTGCTCGAACGAAAATTTCGTAACTTTTGGGTTTTGGCCGGAATCTAGAATTTCGATGGCCGAAATTTACAGCAACTTCAACACCTTCATGTGCCTAATCCAGTCGTTCATCACGTGTGAGGTTTAGATAAGAGATAGCCTTAGAACTTATGCATTTGATGGAACTGGTCTTGCGTCGATCCGATATGCAAGCGTCGTGATATGGAGGCTCGAGTTGGTCGTGATGCTACTAAATTTTCTGCAACTTTTGTCGCAAATTGCAAATTTCTCTCTAGGTTTTCTCCTTGCTCGGGTATCGTCACGGGGCGTGCCACATATTGAAATGCTCATCTTGTTGAGAGGAACACACTCCAAAAGGTTTGAGCATGATCTAACTGAAAAAGAGTGAGATACGGGTCTTCGAAGTTGCTACTCATGACTGTGAAAAAAGTTACCATTAATGGTGATTTGTTGTAGGAAGGCTACACGGGAATAGTGTGCAGCCTACCCCGTTTAGGTATTTTACCCATAACTTTGTCCTGAAACGTTTGATTGAGCCAAAACCTAACCCATAAGGGTTTTCAACCATGACAGATCCAATGGAGGTGGTCCCATAGCTATTTAGAGCACTAAAAATAGAGTTTTAGTTACGGAGTATGTTTCAAGGTTCTAGAGGGCGATTTTTCCAAAATTGTTTCTTTATCTGCACTGCCTTAGACATGTCAAATTGTGACAAAATGTGGCTGGTGGCCTTTTGATATCCTTAGAAACATTTTCACCAGTTATGGGGAATTCTGAGACTGTCAAGAATTCCACTGTAAATCAGGGCTTTATTGACCGACTTCCTCTTTTATTCCGCCTCGGGCACCCAAGGTGCTGAAAAATATCTTCAAACAGCTTGTCCTACCGATTGTTGTTCTTTGAGAGAAGCAAGAAGGAAAAAATTCAAACAATTTCCTCGGCTTTATTACTTTTTTCCTTCTAGCCATAGGACTACATGAACACCAAGGAGATATCCATGCACTGTTGTACTAGGATGTTCAGACGTTTGGATGCAATGTACAGGTCCATCCGTTGGTACTTTTAAGGGGAGAAGAGACTTTTTGGGGATCATATTGATGTCCTTACCCTCAAGGGACTGTTTGTGATTCTGACAGCTGAAGATTTTATACGGACCTCGTTGGTCAGAATCTGGCCTGTCTGGCTGCCAACTGCCATGCTTTAAGTCACTTCTTCCCATTTTCTTTGGGTTTCTGTATTTTGGATAGACATCCAAATAACCCTTCATGGGTGTATGTGTTGCTACACTCAGGTTTTTCTTTACAAACAAGGTACCTTTATGGTCCCTATCTTAACGGGTCAAGTCGGGGGCTTTGTGTTGGCCTGTCTCCAAGGTCTGGGCATGTCGGCTAGGAGGGGTTTGGCGAGGCGGACTCTTGGCGAGGCATCACCCAAGAGTATTTTCTTTGCTTTACAGTTAGCCTTTAGGAGCGTCTTTTGTTTGCCATTGCGATTTTCTTTGTTTTGACATTTGTTCTTGATGGTCTACTGAAGGGCCTTCGGTTGGTGACCATTTGCTTTTTGCACCAGATAATCCATGGCGGGCAGGGTACCTTATTTTTGAGGTGGCCGGCTTTGAGCTCAACCCCACTTTCTACTAGCAGTTTCAACAGATCAGGATACCTCTCTTCTTTGTCCGAGGTGACCCCTGAGGGCTCAATCCTGACTGCTGCATCCCCGGTCCAAAGTCATGGCTAACTTGGCCTTCTTGGGGGACCATCAGCATCTTGGGGTGCATTAGTGACCTCCTAGGAATGGTGCTTTTCTTCATGAGAGTTGTCTTGCCTTCTTGGCGAATCATCTGTTCTTTGAGTTCTTTTGCAAATAGACTCAAGCGGTCGAAATCTTTCCTTAATGCTCGTCATTTTGGGTCCTGGTATTGTGAAATCAGGGATTCTCTTTTGGAGGCAGGTTGAAGCCGCCTACGAAGGTCAACGCTGCATCAACCTGCTTATTAGTCCAACTGCCCTTTGCGGATTTTCACTTGGACTTGGAAAGTGTAGCCGTAGAGAAATTTTTCACCAACCTCCTTTTATATGGGGCTCTTTTAGCCATGACCTTACGGCCATGTCCACCCTTTTCTTCCATTTTTACTCACGGTGCCCTTTCAATTTTTAACCATGCCCGATTTTTTTTTTCACAGAACTCTCTTACTCATGGTTTCGTGACCATGCCCATCCGTCATTTTTACTCATGGTGTTCCCTTATCCAAGTGTACACCATGCGCATTATTCTTTCTTTTTGTCTTTTTTATTTTTTGTGAAGGTGTGTTTCAGGTCATGCCTCCGGGACCTGTGCAAAGCCTTTTAACATCATGCTGTCAGGACGTGCACTGTGGTTTAAGGTCATACAGTTGGACTGTGGGGGTGGTGAATGATAATCCATGGAGGTCATTGAGTGAGTATGGTGGTGATTTGTCTCACTTTGGGGGAATTGCACGAGGCTGTTTGCAAAAGATGGATGATGTATGGATGGAAGGTGGAAAGTGGTGACCCACTTGCTGACGGTGAGTATGGATAGCGGGATGGCTCACCGTTTTATGAGAGGGGGTAAAACTCGCTGGGGAATGATGAATGGTAAAGAAGGAAGATGGATTTAATGAGAGTTTGATGAATATAGTGCGCACATTATCGGGTCGATTAGGGAAAGCGTGCACGAAGACACACGTAAAGGGTGTGTACGCATGTGTGGGGGCATGTTTAAGGTCATGCCTCCTGGACCAATGCACAACAGTTTAACGTCATGCTGCCAGGACGTGCACTATAGTTTTAAGGTCATATAACTTGAACTGTGGTTGTGCATTTTAGAAGCATGTAACATGGACCATGCAGTTTATAGTTGTGCAACTGGACCTCCACTACAGTTTAAGGTCATATAGTTTGGACCTGGCTATGCATTTTAAGGTCATGCAACATGGACAACGTAGTTGAAGGTCATACAACTAGACCTTCGCTACAATTTAAGGTCGTATAGTTTGGACCATGGCTATGCAACTTAAAGTCCTGCAGCTACAACCATGCAGTTTAAGGTCGTGCAACTAGACATCTGTTGTAGTTTAAGGTCATAGAGCTTGGACCATGTAGTTTAGGGTCGTGCACCTAGACCACTGTGTTGATTGCCATGAAGGTGGAGCTCCATGGGAAATGATGCATGAATGGCAATCCGACTCCCTAGGGATAAAATGGTTTGGGGGCTTAAATAGAGACGATAAACGGAAGAAGACTTCACTGAGGATTAGGGGGTAAGTATGACTCCTTAAAGGTGAAAAAGGAGGCTCTATGGAGAATACGTTCATAGAAAGGTAACCCGACTCCTTGAGGATAAGATAGTGAAGGAATAATGGTATGGTGTGAAACAGATCCACTGAGGATTGAAGAGGTAAGAACGACCCTAACTGCACTAGGGATAATGGGTTGCAGTATGGGTGTGACTCCTACTAGGGATGTGGGGCAATGGCCTACTCTTGACTCCATTGGGGATGACAGGCCACGACCTGGGTGGAACTCCACTGGGGATAACAAGTCATGGCCTAAGTGCAACTTCACTAAAGATAGTGGTAGGACACACCCAGCAGTAGGCTTGAATGGTTTTAGCATTGACACATACAACGTTAGCACAGGCGGCGGTAACACACATGGTGCTAGCAGGTGCAGTGGCGACACATGTGGTGGTAAACTTGAAACACAGCGAGCGCTGGCCATAGCAGGCGCTAATTCTTGAGAACATAGTCAACGCTATGTCTTTGAGAACACTGTCGGCGCTGGGTCTTTGAGAACACAGCCGGTGCTGGGCCTTTGAGAACACAGCTAGTGCTGGGCCATTGAGAATAAAGTCGGCACTGGTTCATTGAAAACACTATCGGTCGCTAAGCACAGGTTACACAGATGGCAGTGGCTTGTGTTCGAGAATTCTAGTTGGGAGAGAGAGGATCAGAGAGAACACAGGAGGTTGCAGGACACTGTGGCATTGTAGTGAGCCAAATAGGGGGTTCGTCGTGACGCAAAGGCAAACTCCGGCCATAACTTGGGATTGTTGGAAAGGGAAAAAGGGGTGGAAGTTACGGTAAGGAACTACCGGCAAAATTCCTTCGGCTTTTTGCTAGTTTTCCAGTGGTTTTTGCTATCGGGAAGAAGAAGGGCAAGGTGTCACAATTGATTTCCAGAGGAAAAGAGGAGTTTCTCAACGAGAAATCAAGAGGTCGTGGAAGGAAAAAAGCCACTTGAAAGGTTAACAATTACGGGGAGACGAAGGGTCGCTGGGAATTCGACCCATTGTACGAAGATGAGGGGTCTAGAGAAGATGCACAGTCACCAGAGAGACAAAGAGTCTTAGGCAACCAAAGGGTCTTAAGGAAGCTGGAGGTTCATCGTTGCGAGCGAACACGAGCAGCGATAGAGGGCACAGTAGGTGTTAGGCCCTTGCCAAACACAGTCGCCGTTAACCCTCAAGAAACACAGTCGACGCTGGGCGTTAAAAACACAACCGACACTAGACCTTAAAAGCCCAACCGGCATTAGCCCTTAAGAAACGCAGCCCGCACTGGGCCTTAAAAACACATCCGGCATTGAGCCTTAGAAACACAGTCCGCATTAGTCTTTGAAGACGCAGTTGGCATTGGCCCTCGAGAAGCACAGCTGGCACTGGGCCTTAGAAAAACAACTGGCATTAGTTTCATGTGGTGCTTACCAGTGCCTCAGTCGCGCATAGCCAGTGACATGGAGTGCACGATGCTAGCCACGTCCGACGGTTGTTCAGCAAGTTATACCCATCTGTCGTTATGCTAGGCGACAAGTTGTGTGTGAAGGTTATTGCGCATAGCGCTGAGTCATGCGCGACAATGTTCATGCACAACACTGACTTAGATAGGTAAAGGGAGGTGAACAATGGTAAGGCCTGCCTTATGTTGCCTGTTGGAAGCTAAGTCCTCAAGCACAATTATAGACTCCATGTTGTTCCATGGAAAGGCCCTCACTATGAACAGGGTAAGTTCTCCATC
Organism: Amborella trichopoda; assembly: GCF_000471905.2. The sequence continues at coordinate 140,053 of NW_006499969.1, read as the reverse complement.
ATATGCCAGTTCCTTACCAGAGAAGTTTGCTTTGTATGTCTGATTTGCTCGATCAAAGCGCTTCTACCTCCTCTTATTGTGAGAGCCACTTTTGGCCTGTAACCGTCCTCTTCTCCTTAGATGCAAGAGCAACGCTGGGGGTCAACTGTTCTGTTTTCCTCAGATGCAAGAGCAATGCTTAAGGTTGACTGTCTTCTTTTCCTAAGATGCAAGAGCAATGCTTTGGAACAACTACTGTCTTTTTCTCTGATGCGAGAAAAATATTGCATAATAAATTTAAAACCTCCCTAGTAATGGGCTTTTTGGCTTGTAACCCCTTCTAATACAATAAAAGAGTTTAAATTTCATTCGAACTATCTTGCTTCCTTTTCTTTCCCTTTCTTTTACTCTTAACACTTTTCGATTGCACATTGGATCCTTCAAGAGTGTATTAGGGATACTAATTCTTCAGGTATTGCCCATTGATAAGGGGCATCGCCTCCTCCCCATCAGGATGTGCCAATATATAAGACCCATTTGGTGAGACTTTGTTGACTATGAAGGGGCCTTCCCACTTAGGTTCAAACTTCCCTTTACGTCGCCCGTGCATAACTATTGGCCTTTTGACGGCTAGAACTAAATCCCCACCGGTGAATGAGCAGACTTTGATAGACTTGTCAAAGGCTCTCTTCATTCTCCCCTGGTCGAGTTCGAGGTGTTGCTGGGCTTCAAGCCTCTTTTCATCAAGTGCATGCAATTCATGATAGTGAAGGTTGACTCTCTCATCTTCAGTCAGTCCCTGACGAATGGCAACCCTCAACGAGGGGAGTTGAATTTCAAGGGGTAAGACTGCTTCACACCTATAGACCAGAGAATAAGGAGTGGAATCAGTGGCATGTCGTGTGGTGGTGCGATAAACCCATAGTGCTTCAGGTAGCTTATCATGCTAGTTCTTCTTTGTCTTTGATACTGCCTTCCTTAAAACACTGCATAGAGTCTTATTGAAATCCTCGGCTAAGCCATTCGCCCGAGGTGGTACATAGTTGAGTACTTCCACTCTAAACCCAACTGATTAACCAAGCGATAAATATGATGACTTCTGAATTAAGGGCTGTTTTCTGATATAATTTGGTTAGGCACCCCAAACTGGTATATAATGTGATGCCACACAAAATTGGCCACTGTAGCCCCAGGAACATGCTTGAGGGGCATTTCTTCAAACCATTTTGGGAAATAATCTTTCATTATTACAATAAAGACATGACCCATTATAGAAGGAGGGTCAATAGGTCCTCTAATGTCCATACCCCATTGAAAAGGGCCATGATGCCATTGTAGAATGTAGAGGTTGTGGAGGCTGATGAATGAGGCACGAATGCATTTGGCACACCTGATATCTTTTGGCTTAGTTTAAGGAATCAGCAACCATCGCAGGCCAATAATACCTCAGTCTGTGTATCCATTCATAGAGCTCAGGGGCGGACTAATGTAGTCAATAGATGCTTGATTTTTTAACACATTTTTCAGCACCTTGGTCCCTGAAGTGTAATATAAAGGAAGCAGGTCAATAAACACTGACAAAAATAGTGGAAATTTTGATAGTCTCATACTGGCCCCAGACCTTGTCAAGTTCTTCATTAACACTCCAAAAGGCAACTTGTCAAGTTTCGTCGCGATCAGACATGTCTAAGGTAGTGAACACAAAGAAACAATTTTTGAAAAATTGGCCTCTTGCACCCTAAAATGGACCTCGTAACTAAAACTATATTTTTTATGCGTCAAACAACTGTGGGACCAACATCATTGGATCCAACATGGGCCCTTATGAGTCAAGTTTCGACTTAATCTAGCACTCCAAGACAAAGTTATGGGTAAAATACCGAAAAGGGGTAGACAACAATCTATTCCTGTGTGGCCACCTTGCACCAAAACACAATTAAAGGTGGTTGTTTTTACAGTCACAGACAGTGACTTTCGAGGCCCATATCTTACTCATTTGAAATTGGATCGTGCTCAACTTTTGTGAGCATGTTCGTCTCGTTAAGATGAGAGTTTCAATATGTGGTACGCCCCATGAGGATGCCCCGATCAGAGAGAAAAACTAGAGAAAAGTTTCTAATCTGTGAAGAAAGTTGCAAAATATTCAACAACATCATGACTAACTTCGACAGCCAATTCACGATGCTCACATACCTGATCGATGCAAAACCAATTGCATTATGTGCGTAATGTCAAAGGCTATCTCTGGTCCGAATGCCGCGTGCGATGAATGGTTGGATTTCACACACGAAGGTGTCGAAGCTGTTGTAAATTTTGACAGCCAGAATTCATGATTCTGGCTAAAAACTCAAGACGACAAATTATTCATCCGGACATGAAATTGAGCTGCATTTGTTGCAACGTGATCGTGATGGCATGCTCATTGTGATTCAGCGATGAAAATGAAGTAAAACGTCAAGGACCAGCACACTATCGATCCGAAGTTTTCAAGATTCATCCAAAATTCAAGTCTCATGATCATGCTTAAAAACATTATTCATGGCTCGAAGTTGGTATCAAATCGATCTCCATGCCGAGCCCTAAAAAAAACAATAATCTTTCGATCAAACAGGCATCAGAACAACCCTGGATCGGTCATGGAAGATCACGTAAGTTCTCAGGCAGCAACAGAGACTGTTCTGGAATTCCACACATTGTTAGGTAGGGGCAAATCAGTCCTTTTACACCCATTTTTGGAATTTCTTCTGATTCAATTAAATTGTAATTATCTACAATTCTAGGTAGTTTTTGGGCATCCACCCATGTTTGGGCCCAATTCAATATAAGCATGCAAAGCCAAATTGTAAAGGACCTTGGGTTCATTTCTCTTTCTCTCTCTTCTTCTCATCTCTATCTCTCTTTCTCTCTCTTCTTCTCATCTCTATCTCTCTTTCTCTCTCTTCTTCTCATCTCTATCTCTTTTTCTTTCTCTTCTTCCCATCTCTATCTCTCTTTGTCTTTCTTCTTCACATCCCTATCTCTCCTTCCTCTTTTCTTAAACACAGCTGGAGATGCTTGATGCCGACTATGTCCTTCTCTGTCCCCTTTTCTTAAACACAGTCGGCAATATCTGGCATCGACTGTCCTTCTCTCTCCTCTTTTCTTAAATACAGCCCACGATGCTTAGCGTCGACTGTGTCGTTTTCTCTCCTTTTTTTTTTAAACACAGCCAATAATGCCTAGCGCCGACTATGTCCTTCTCTCTTCTCTTTTTCTTAAACACAGCTGGCGATGCTTGACGCTAACTGTGTCCTTCTCTCCTCTTTTTCTTAAACACAGTCGGCGATGTCTAACACCGCCTGTGTCCTTCTATCTTCTCTTTTTTTTTTAAACACAGTCGGCAATGCTTGACTTCAACTGTGCCCTTCTTTCTCTTCTTTTCTTAAACACCATCGGTGGTGCTTAATGCTGATTGTGTCCTTCTCTCTCCTCTTTTCTAAAACACAACCGGCGATGGCTAACGTCGTCAGTGTCCTTCTCTCTCCACATTAACTAACATAGTTAGCGATGCTTAACATCGCCTGTCTTATCTCTCCTCTTCTCTTTACATAGCTGGAGATGCTTACCATTGCCTGTGTCCCATGCTACCTCTCCTTCTAATATAGCTCGTGATGATTAGCGCCGCCTACGTCTTCTCTCTCTTCTTTGTCTAACCTAGTCAGTGAAGGCTTAGCACTGCCTGTGTTTTCTCGTGCCTCTTCTCCGGCCACAGCTGGCGAGGGCCTAGCGCCTCCTACGTCTCCTCTCTCCTTCCTTCCACCACAGTCAGCGAAAGCACACCTCTACCTGTGCCTTTTCCTTCTTTCTCCTCGTCTTATTCCCATCTGTGTCTGTCTTTGTCCCTTCCTTCTCTCTTCTCTCATAATGTTCTCCTCCTTTCTTTCTCTTCCTCTCGTTGTTTTTATTATCTTCTTCTTCTCTTATCAGATCTCCATTCTTTTTGTTATTCTTCCGTTTAATTAAGAGGGGTTGATATTAGCCTTTCATGGTAGCCCTATTGTCTAGCCATAATGTTGTTGTGCAAGAATTATTGTGCTTGCTTTATAGCCACGAAAGACTAACCATTGTGTCTAGCTAGTCAGTATCGGTATTGACATCTAGTAGTAATTCCGTTGAGCTGGTCTGAGTTACCAAGCCTGTTTTACTGCCACGTCAGGTCAATTACTTACCAGCTTAGTCACTACACTGATCTCCCCACCTGGTCAAATTCTTCTCTCCCCCATCTTTCTTTTCTCATTCTTCTCTCCTTCTTTTTGAATGTGCACGCTTGTGTACGTTCACCAAAGAGGCAAGGTGAGGTAAGTTGACCCACCTGTCTTATAACATTTTCCATATGTGTGTGATTGTAGAAAACAGAAGAATACAGGCCAAGGGAGGCGATTCTGAACGAATTTTACTACTGGGGGGCTTTCTTCGTGATCTAAGAGAGTGCTCACATGAGCTGGCTCGATTAATTCCCGAACCCACCTTAAATTCCTCTCTCATCGGTTCGTCCACTTGCCCTTGTTCTCGAAAGAGGTTCTCGAGAGAGCGATCTCAAAAGTCCCGAGTCTCCCTGAAACCCGAGACGTGTGCCATCCGATCATCCTGATCCGGAGGGAGAGATCAAGGAACCTAACCAGCTTGGCGTCTCCACTGAAGACTTACCACCCCTTAGTCAAGTCGTACTTGTTTGGCTAGTTCCTCCTTTTTCGTTTTTCTATTTTCACACATCACTTATGGCTTGCAGATTCTGTAATCCATTTATCCGAATCGGGGATTTTCTTATCCTCGCATTCGTGAGTGTCCCCAGGGAACAAGTTCCTCGAACTTTTTTCCCAACCTTGTTATTGAGAAAAGACCCCGTGTTTAGATCCGAGGTCTTAACCTGGACAGGTGTAAGGTGGGGCTTAAATGTTCCCCACTAGCCATCTCCACGCTCACGTGGAACCTCCACCAAGACACCCTCCATTGGCAGCACATCTGTTGCCACAGCCAACATGCGCCTAGCCACAGGCAAGTCACTTGTTGGTCGTACTCCCTAGGTACGTCGGAAGGCTGCCCAGTCCCTTTCTGTAAAAGGCAAGCAAGTTGTCATTACTTCTGTGGGTCACCACAAGGCTTCCCCCCACATTCTTGCACCACCACGAGTTTCTATCCCTAGAGGCTCGACACATAGAGACAGAGATCCTATGGTCTCCACCCCTAACACACGCCACAAGGCTCATGGGTCACCCACCCGAGCCACACCTCGACGCAACCCTTATGTTACCTTGAGTCTGTGTCAAGGATCGGACCTTCCAAGGCCAGGTCCTGCACACACTGCTTATATGCATCTGACGACTTAAGGAAATGTCAATGAATTGCCAACTCGAGTACACAGGAGAAGAGCTCCTCTTCCTCTTCAGGACACACATACGCACTCTGTAAGGGCAGGCCTCCACCTGTTCTCTTACAGACACCTGCTCGCAGTTCTCGGCCTCCTAAGGTCAGACCACTTGCTCGAATCCGACCAGGTCCCCCATGATCCATCTTCAAGGGGCGCACACGCGTCGTCATTATAGACAACCCCTAGCCCTCGAGTCACGCCTCCTCGAGTCAACCTTACTCTTGCCTACTCCTCCTTCGAGCAAGCATCTCCATCCTTGGTTTTCAAAAACCTTCCCCAAGAGTACCATCCTGAACCAGTCCCGTCATTTTGGTCATGTCTCTGGAGCCCACAAGAGAGCTCTGGGAAAAGTCCTGATGGAAGATCGAGTCCTTCATCCTCTCCGGCCCAAGATGACTTCAGTCCCTGAACCACATCCTTTGCCACACCTGATGGAGACAACACTCACTTGTGCAAGAAGAGTTGACCAGTCGCAGTCCCAATCGCACTTTTGGCTCGTGGTCCATCAAAGCCTCAGAGCTAAGCTTGATAGAGGTCTATGAATTCTGACCAACGAAATGATTAAGGCAATCGGGGCAACCAGCTTTGATAACCCTCTACGCTTGAATCCCTTCTACCCTCTTCAGATGACTAAGCCTGAAGAAGACGTCAATGGGCCCTGCATTGTGGTTAGTGTTATAGAAGATTACTCAGCCACACAATTGTCACAGTCCCAAGACCGTCGAGAAATGGTCCTCACGACATCGACATACATGAGTCGAGCTTAGTAGGGGCCCCTATTGATCGATCTATCGCGCACGACCTGTCAACTTTGCAAGCCATCAACCACAATTAACACTGACCTCCCTAGAGAAACAGTCAGCATAATGGTTGTAAACGAGCCTGACGACTCGTAAGAAGAGCACATGAACAAGTTTGAGGATATGGTGCTCACAATGATGGAAAAGATCGACCGTATAAACACCGCACAACAATATGCTAATCATGAGGTCAATTCTCATCACTCAGATGGTGCACCTCTAAGGTAGCCCCTTCTCGCTGCCTCACAGGACAATTTTGTCCCTCACCCCATCTCTCAGGAAGACATTGATGATTTGGTAACCCATAGCCTAAAGAACAGACAAACTGTATGGATACAGAGTGCAATGCCTTATCAAAGGCCGTACCCTGCATACATTGACCAGGTTTCGTTTCCCTCAGATTACAAGAAAATGAAGTTTCCTCTATTCAACGAAACCACATTCCCGAACCAGCATATTACCCATTTCCAAGTAGCATGTTGAGAAACCGCAACTGATGGGAGGCTCCTTCTCCATCAGTTTGTTGAAACCCTTGACGCCCTAGCTTTTCAGTGGTATGCTCGACTCTCTCCAAACTCAGTACATGGGAAGAAATGGAGACACTATTTCATCAGTGCTTCTAATTAGGTCGAGAGAGAGGTTCAAACCATCAAGCTTCTCACCCTGACCCAAGATCCCGATGAGCCTGTGGACCAGTTCATATCAAGATGGAGAAATTTGGCCACTCTCCATTCCAATCCTATGCCCGAGAAGGAAGCAGTTCAAACTTGCGTGCGAAACATGCGACCTAAAATTACTCTACGCATCGAGGCCTCTAACCCGACTTCCATGTCAGAGATGATTTTGAAATCAGTCCGCATAGAAAGTCTATCACGCCACCTTGTGACAGCAGCCTGCAAGCTCAGCGAATACCCGGGGCAATGCTAGGTATCAAAATAACACTCGGGGCAGCCAATAGAAAGTAGTGATCAATGCAGCTATCACGGTCACTGATCCAAAGAAGGCTCCCTCCCAAACTTTGAACCTCTTCAAAGGGGTGAGCGCATTACAAACAACGCCCAGTCAGGCAAGAAACAACAGTCGTACAATCAAGTACCCCCACCGATGAATCTTAATCAGGATTATTATTTCACCAGGAATAAAAACATGGTCTGCCCCTTGGAGAAGGAATGGGTCCCTGCATTGTTCTAGTTATTTTGAATAGAATATGATCGAGCTTTTAGAAGCCAAGTTCCCTGAGCAAGCTGTGCTTAACACTCAGGCATATTATTGTGCTTACCATAGAAGGATTAATCACACCATAGATGACTGCTTCACGCTAAAACACATTATCAAGGCCCTGATTCAAAAGGGTCAAATAAAGCATGAGGACTTAAAGAAGGAATTTGGGGCATTGAAAGCCTCCCATGCAGTAATAGTCCAAGAGGAAGATGAAGCCCCTGGTATCCTTCACGCCTTCTTTGTTTCACGAAGGCCTAATCACACAAAAACTTGTAAGGCAGGCTCGATGCCTTGCTTAGGCGACTGCGGACCATTGGTGCCTGTAGCACAAGATATGGGATTATTTGTTGGAATGCACCTGTTTCCATGATATATTCACAAAGAAAATGCGGGAATGTCAGGAGTTTTACAACATCCCAATAACTGATCCCCGAGCCACTGCACCATCGGTCCAAGATGATCTCCCAACACAAGACCTTCGTAATAATGATTCAGATTTTATTGAACCCGCAATTTCCCAACCATGGATAGTCCACCACAGGTGAACCAGACTCAAGTATTTAAGGTGAGAAGTAGTTCATCAAGCTAGGGTTGTTCACAAGACTGATGAGATGAATCAAGTACCACCTTAGAAAACCAGAAGAAGATGGGCACCAAGGGCTTCTCGTCGAAGAAAATATTGCTCAACCACCAATTGAGCAGGAATTTCTCAGGCCCTTTACCCCACTGGCAACTCTACTGAACTTTATCACTGGCAGAATCCTCCTTCCTTCCCTCCAGGAGGACCTCCCAGAGTTATCTTCTTCTCAGAGCACGTCCAATGAGGTTGATGACGTCAAAAGAACTCCCCAACGGTCTAATCATGGGAAAAACCTAAAAGACCCCAAGCACAAGTCCAACCCTGGTGATAACGTAAAAAGCTACCCAGATTGGTTTGATGAGGGGAACGACCTTAAAAGTCTCCCACCTTCTAACCCTTCTCCTTATTCTTCTTATGCTTCTTTCCCTTCCTCTTCTATGTCTCCTGCAAGTACAACCTTGATAAGTCCAGACTTCGAGGCTCTTGACAGAGAACTTGAAGGATCCAATATAACCAGGATGCAATGGAGGCGGTTGAAAAGACGCTGGCTCAGAAAGCAAGATTCTTGGCAATTGCTGATGCCCTGACAGCTAAGGAAAAAGCAGAGTCATCTTCTTCAAAGAAGAATAAAAAGATAAAGCCAAGTAAACCCCAATGGCCCCCTGAGCTTGACTTTGAGCATGAACTGAAGGAATCAAGGGGGCAGAGTTTTTATTCTCAAGAAGCTTGCCACATGGTACATGTCCATGAAGCACCAGCCATCATGGAGTAAACACTGCAGGCACCCATGTAAATATCGTGTGATTTATATGAGGATGCTTCTCACCCCACCATCGCTCAACATCAATTTACCTGTAAATTTCAAAACAAGCTCCTGCAACCTGATATGTTTTCCACATTTGAGGTTGATCCTTCTGTCCCTTGGATCAAAAAAGGCGTAGGGAGAATGACCCACCCTGAAGTCCTATTGGAGGCAGAGATGTCAGGATCATGGATCTCTACACTCCAAGTTGATGAAAAGATCTCTGAAAACAATGAGGAAGAGTTGCAAGAAGCTCCAAAAGAATGGGAAGAAGGCGGTCAAGCTACTGTTGACAAGCTCGAAGAAATAAATCTAGGGGATGAAGCCAACCTTAGGCTTACTTTCATCTCGATGAATATGTCTCCAAAAGTAAAACAAAATTTCACTACTTTCTTGTGAGAAACCCGAGACGTCTGTGCTTGGCATTACCATGAGATGCCTGGTTTAGTCCCTCAAATGGCCACTCACCGTCTCGGCATTGATCCGATTGTCAAACCTGTCAAGTAGAAATCAAGGAGGTTTAGGCCTGACCTCGAAATCTAGATAGATGCTGAAGTAACTAAACTCAGAAATGCAGGCTTTATTCGTGAAGTCAAGTACTCGAAATGGTTAGGAAATATTGTTCAAGTCAGGTCTGCATTGACTTCCATGACCTCAATACTGCTTGTCTCAAGGATGACTTTCCATTTCCATGCACCGAGATGCTCATCGAATCTTCGGCTCACTTTCAAATATTTTTCTTCATGGATGGGTACTTCAGGTATAATCATAGACAGATGTGGCCTAAAGATGAAGAAGCCACTACGTTCTTAACTCCAAAAAGGGTCTTCTGTTACACGATGATGCCTTTTGGATTAACGAACGGTAGTGCCACCTACCAGAGAGCAATGACGACCATCTACAAAGACATGATGTAGAAAGAGGTCGAGTGTTATCTAGATGACTTTGAGGTAAAATTTAAAGAGAAGGATGCTCACATGAAAGACCTTAAAAAGGTATTCAAGTGACTATGTCTTCATCAACTTAAAATGAACCCACTGAAATGCACTTTTGGTGTGCATTCGGGAAAGTTCTTGACGTTCATTATAAAACACTGTGGGCTTGAAGTTGAGCCAGTCAAGATTAACGCCATCTAAGAAATTCCATCACCAACCATGTTGCAAGAGTTACGCTCTCTTCAAGGGTAGTTAGAATACATCCACAGGTTCAGCTCAAATCTCTTAGGTCGCAGTAAACCCTTTACGCATCAGCTAAAGAAGGATACTCCATTCATCAAGGATGAAGCATGTCAAACAGCTCTTGATGACATCAAAGAAAATTTACTGAACCCTCCAGTACTCTCTAGCCCAAGTTTGAACATATTTTTCAGTACCTTGATCCCTGATTAGCAATAAGTATGAAGTAGGTCGTTAAAGCCCACAAAACAGTGAAAATTCTTAACAGTCTCAGAATGGCCCCAAGATTTTTCAAGATCTTCATCAACACTTCAAAAGACCACCTACCAAGTTTCATCGTGATCAAACATGTCTAAGGGAGTGAACACAAAGAAACAATTTCAGCGAAATTGGTCTCCAACACCCTAAAATGGATCCTGTAACTAGAGCCATACTTTTCGTGCATCAAATAGTTGTGGGACATCGTCATTAATCAGGCACAGTCAAAAACCTAGATGGGTCAAGTTTTGGCTTAATCGGGCACTTCAGGACAAAGTTATGGGTAAAACACTAAAAAGGGGTAGGCCTCACACTATCACGTGTGGCCTCACTGCACCAAAACACCATTAAAGGTGGTTCTTTTTATAGTCATGGGCACTCACTTTTGGGGCCTATTTCTCACTCATTCCATGTTGGATCACTCCCAAATTTGGTGAGCGTATTTGTCTCATCAAGGTGAACAATATGTGGTACGCCCTATAACGACGCTCGAGAAGAGAGAAAAAGTAAATGGAAGTCGCTGATTCATGAAGGAAGTTGCAAAATATTCTGTAGCAGCACGCCTCGTTCGAGTACCCAAATCACGATGCTCGCATACCCGATCGACACGAAACCAATTGAATTATGTGCGTGAGGTCTGAGGTTATCTCTGGTCTGAACCTCACATATGATGAATGGTTGGATATCACACACAAAGGAGTCAAAGCTTCTGTAAATTCCAACTGTCGGATTTCAAGATTTCAGTCAAAAACTCAAGACGACAAAATCTTCATCTGGTCACGAAGTCAAGCAACGTTTGTTGCGATGCGATCATGGAGGCATGCTCAGTGTGATTCAATAAAGAAGTTGTGGAGAAAAATCAAGGAACAAGCACCCAATCGATCCAATGTTTTCAAGATTCTTCCAAGATTTAAGTCTCATGATCATGGCTCGAAAACGTGATTCATGCCTCGAAGTTAGTATCAAAATGATTGCCATGCTGAGTCCTATAAGAAAACAATAATCTTTCAATCAAACGGGCATCAGAAAAACCTCGGGTCAGCCACAAAACATCACGCAAGTTCTTGGGCAGCAACAGGGACTGTTCTGAAATTCCACACATTGTTAGGCAGGTGCAAAACAGTCCGTTTGCACCCATTTTTAAAAGTTCTTTAAATTCAATTAAATTGTGATTGTCTTCAATTATAGGTAGTTTTTTTGTGTACACCCACGTTTTAGCTCAATTCTACATAAACAGGCAATTTCTCACTGTAATGAGGAGGGATTCATTCTTCTTGGATCAATGAATAAAATTCTAATTTTTGCTTGAGCTTGTGAGTACGTCTTGGAGAGAGAGAGGAGAGAGAAGAAAAGGGCTGCTACCCTTTGGGCAGGTAACTTTATCTCTCTTCCCTTTTCTCATCTCTATCTTTATCTCTTCTTTTCATCTCTATTTCTTTCTCTCCCCTCTTTCTCTTCTCTATCTCTATCTCTATCTTTCTTCTTCTCATCTCTCTCTTTCTCTCCCCTCTTTCTCATGTATTTATCTCTATCTCTCTTTCTCGTCTCTATCTCTATATCTCTTTCTCGTATCTATCTCTATCTCACTTCTTCTCATCTCTATCTCCATCTGTCCCCCTCTTCTAATGCAATCAGGGAAGCCTAGAGCTAGTTGGATTTCTCTTTCCTTTATTGTCAGTTGGTGAAGCCTAGCACCGACTAGATTTCTCTCTCCTCTTCTGTTAGTCGGTGAAGCCTAGTGCCGATTAGATTTCTTTCTCCTCTTCTATTAGTAGGTGATGCTTAGTGCCGACTGGATTTCTCTCCTCTTCTGTCAGTCAGTGAAGCCTAGCACCGACAGGATTTCTCTCTCCTCTTCTGTCAGTCGGTGAAACCTAGTGCCGACTAGATTCCCTCTCTTCTTTTGTCCGTCTGCGAAGCCTAGCACCAGCTAGATTTCTCTCTCTTTTTCTGTCAATCGGCAAAGCCTAGCACCGACTGGATTTGTCTCTTTTTTCTGTTAATCGATGAAGCCTAACGCTGATTAGATTTCTCTCTACTCTTCTGTCAGTCAATAAAGTCTAGCGCTGATTAGATTTCTCTCTCTTTTTCTGTCAGTCGGCGAAGCCTAGCACCAGCTGAATTTCTCTCTCTTTTTCTGTCAGTTGGCAAAGCCTAATGCCGGTTGGTTTTCCCTCTCTTTTTCTGTCAGTCGGTGAAACCTAGCACTAGTTGATTCTCTTCTTTTCTTCTCTTCTGTTACAATCGGTGAAGCTTAGAGTTAGTTGGATTTCTCTCTCCTCTTTTGTCACAATCGGTGAAGCCTAACATCGCTTGGATTTCTCTCTCCTATTCTATCACAACCGATGAAGCTTAGTACTGGTTGGATTTCTCTCTGCTCTTCTATCACAGTCGGTGAAGCCTAGTGACTACTACTTTTTCTCTCTGTTCTCTTTTGACACAGTTGGCGAAGCTTAGTGACGACTGTATTTTCTCTCTTATCTTCTACAACAATCAGTGAAGCTTAACGTAGACTGCATCTTCTCTCTCTTCTTCTCTATATAACAAAGTCAGCGAAGTCTAGCATCAACTATATTTTCTCTCTCTTCCTTCTAATATAGTCGAAAAATGCTTAATGCCGACTACATCTTCCTTCCCTCTCTCTCTTTCATCCTCTCGCCTTTCATACTCCTCTCTTGCTTACTTCTCCCTCCTCCCTTCTATTCCCTTCTTCTCTTCTTATTCTTTCCTCATAGCCTTAATTCTGTTATTCCCTAATTCGACTAAGAGGGATTGAGGTTAGCCGCTCATGGGTAGTCTTGTCGTCTAGCCGTAATTTTGTTGTGCTAGGATTGCTTGGCCCGCTTTATTGGCACTACAGACAAACCATCGTGCCTAGCTAGTCGGTATTAGTAATGACGTCTAATAGTAACCCCTTAATTATTGAGCCTATTTTGCTACCTTGTCAGGCCAATTATTCACCAGCTTAGTCATCGCTCTGATCCTCTCGTTCAATCGAATTCTTCTCTCCTCCGTCTTTCTTCTCTTCTTCTTTTTGAATGCACATGCTTGTGTACGTTCATTAAAGAGGAAATGGGTGAGGTTTGACCCACCCATCTTATAACCTTTGGCATATATGGGTTTCATTATAGAAAACAAGAAGAATACATGCAAAGGGAGGCGATTCCGAACAAGTTCTATTATTTGGGGGCTTTCTTCGTGTTCTAAGAGGGTGCCCAGAAGAGTCGGCCCGAGTAAGTCCCAAACCCACCTTAAATTCCTCTCTCACAGTTGGTAACACCTGTCCCCATTCTCGAACGAGGTTCCCGAGAGAGCGTTCTCAAAAACGTCCTGGGTCTTCCGTCGAAACCCAAGACATGTGCCGCTTGATCCTCAAAAGGGTCAAGCACGTAACCACATCAGTGTTGAGAAAACCCCTCATCCTTTACGTGACCGCTCTGGACGAGTCACTCTAGGCATTGTTGGCACAAAATAATGACGAGGGAAAAGAATCAACATTATACTATCTCAGCCGCAGGATGCAAGGGGTCGAAAAGAATTATCCCCCTATTGAGAGAGATGTGCTTGGCCCTGATCGTTGCAATACAAAAACTTCGCCAATACTTGCTTGGTCATGAAGTGAAACTCATATCACAATCAGATCCCATAAAGTTTCTCATGACACACCTGTGACTGTTAAGACACCTTGCTAAGTCAGCATTAATGCTAATGGAATTTAACATCACATATGTCCCACAAAAGGCAATCAAGGGCCAAGCCCTGACTGATTTTCTTGTAGCACACTCTGTATCGACGGAATATCCGTTATGACGTGACCTCTCTGATGAGGAAGTATTCTTCGCAGAGCTTACTCTTGCGTGGGAAATGTACTTCGATGGAGCCTTTCAATTTGGCCGAGGAGGAGCCGGAGTGGTATTCTTAACTTCGAAAGGAGGAGTATTTCCTCTTTCTTTCTCTCTTGCTGAGGCCGGTTCTCATAACGAGGTAGAATATCAAGCCCTTATAATTGGGTTGGAGATATCCTTCGACCTAGACTTGGAGCAACTCAAGATCGATGACGACTCCGAGATGGCTATCCGACAGCTCAAGGGGATCTATGATGTGAGAAAAGACACTCTCAAACCTCATCATGACATTGCAAAATTGTATATGGCCTAGTTTGAAGATGTATCTCTAAGTCACATCCCTAAGAGGCTATATTCCTAGGCTAATGTACTTGCAAAACTTGAGGCTACAATACAATTGTCCTCATCAAGACCTATGCTTGTTTGGGAGGCAGAATGGAGACACATTGACAGAAGGACCGAGGTCGACACAGATGATGAGAGAAATATCTTCCCTGAGTGCCCTCCTTATCCATTCGGAGTTCTGCTATCAATTATAGAAGAAATTAAGACTGAACAAGAAATGGCTAAGATTCGAAACCAAGAATCAGAATTCTTCAACCCAATATGCGGGGAAATTGAGTGGGTAGAAGATTGGACAGATCCTATCACTAGTTTCCTAAAGTATGGTAGGCTCTCAAAAGATCATCCCGAACGCAACAGTATATGTCGAATGTCTATCAAGTATATCCTCCTTGAAGGAGACGCTCTCTTCAAATGGTCATTTGACGATATTCTTCTCAGATGTGTGGACGTGCAAGAGGCAAATAAGGTATTAGAAGAAGTACACTCAGTCATTTGTCGACTACACCAGTCCGGTCCTAAGCTCTATGAACGGATATGCAGATTGTGGTATTATTATCCTTCCATGACTGCTGATTCCTGAAACTATGTTAAAAGGTGCCAGGTATGCTAAATACATTGAAGCCTTGTTCATCAACCTCTAGAGCCCTTACACCCTATAGTGGTGTCATGGCCCTTCTCACAATGGGGCATGGACATTGTAGGTCTTATTGACCATCCCTCAGCAATGGGTCATGTCTTGATTCTAGCTGCAACAGATTATTTCTCCAAGTGGGCTGAAGCGGCCCCCCTTAAGCAAGTTCCTGGGACAATAATTGCCAACATCTTTCGACATCACATCATATATCGATTCAGAGTAACAGACCATATCATATTTGATAATGGTCCCCAATTTCAGAGCTACCATATTGATCGCTTGGTCAACTAGTTTGGCTTCGAATGGAGGTAATCGACTATGTATCACCCTTGAGCCAACAGATTGGCTGAGGCATTCAATAAGACTTTGTGAAATGTTTTATGAAAATTGGTATAAAAAACAAAGAAGAATTGGTACGAGAAGCTTCCCGAAGCGTTATGGGCTTATCTTACTACTACAAAAAATTCTACTGATTCCACTCCTTATTCTTTGGTCTATGGGGGTGAAGCAGTTTTACCCCTTGAAATCAAAATCCCTTCATTGCAAGTCGCTATACAACGAGGATTAACTGAAGATGAGAGAATCAAACTTTGATATCAAGTGTTGGATGCACTCGATAAAAAGAGGCTAGAGGCTTAGCAGAACCTCAAACTTAACCAAGGGAGAATGAAGAGGGCTTTTGACAAGTCAGTCAAGGTCTGGTCATTCGTCCGTGGCGATCTAGTTCTAGCGGTCAAAAGGCCGATTGTTATGCATGGACATCCTAAAGGGAAGTTTGAACCCAAGTGGGAAGGCCCGTTTTTAGTCAAAAATTTCTCGCCAAATGGAGCTTACATTCTGTCACATCCTGGTGAGGAGGAGGCAATACCTCCTATCAATGGGCGATACCGAAAGAAGTATTGTCCGTGATGCATATTCATGAAAAGAGACTCAACGTAAAGTGAACAAGACATTCCAAACAAATTCTAACTCTTTTTATTGCAGTAAAAAGGAGTTACAAGTTACAATCCAAAAATCCCATTATTAAGGGGGTTACAATTCTCTTATATCTGAGGATAAGAGGATGGTTATAAAACAAAACCTGTACCATTTCTCTTACATCTGAGGATAAGAGGGAAGCTACAAACCAAAACCAGTGGCATTACTCTGGCATCTGAGGCTAAGATGACGGTTACAGGCCAAAAGAAAGGCCTTCTTCATGAAGAAGAAGCAAACCGACCAAAGAAAGGCCTTCCTCATGAAGAAGAAGCAAACCGACTAAAGAAAGGCCTTCCTCATGAAGAAGAAGCAAACAGACCAAAGAACTGCTCTCCTCATCAAGAAGAAGCAAACCTACAAAATAAATTCTCTCCTCATGAAGAAGCAGCAAAACCACTCGAAGAAGTTAGCTTCAGTTCATCTAGCGAGTAAGAGAATGGTTACAGGCCAAAGGAAAAAGCCAACCATTTTCGAGTTAGCCTTAATTCATCTGACGTTTATATCAAACATACAAGACAGACTTCACTAACAAGGAACTGGCTATGGTGGAGAGCACACACCCTGTTCACAGTGGATGCCCTTCCACATAACAACATGGACTTCACTGTTGTGCTGAAGGACTTGGCTTCCAAGGGGTATCATAATCCAGGCTTTACCACCCTTCACCACCCTTAGCCTACCGTAGTCAGCGTCGTGCAAAAATATCATCGCACATGATGGATCGCCATGCAAACAGTCTCCACCTACGACTCATCGTCGCATGCAAGAAACATCGTGTGCATCATGACGCCGACCATGCGCTGATGAGCATCGTTTGAGGTCAGCACCGGGTTTGTCTTCTAAAGGCTAGTGTCGGTTGCGTTGATAACTGTAGTGCCGGCTGGTTTTCTTGACGACCAACATCGACTGTGCTCTTGAAAGGGCAGCACTGGCTATGTTTCTTAAAACTCTAGCGTCAGCTATAATACTGAGGCCCGGTGTCGGCTCTGTATTCTAAGTCAGCACAGGTTGTGTTCGTCGCCGCTGCTGTTCACCTCCTGATGACTCCTCGTTTTCCACGTCTCCATGATTCCTAAGACTCCTCATTTTTAGAACCTAAGATGCTTTGCCTCCCTAAGGATTGTGCGAATTTTGAGGTAAATCGTTCGCCTTCTTGACAATTTTCTAGCTTTAGTGACGTTCCGTTTTCCTGACCCTTCGGTTTCTTGCCTGAATACCCCTTTTGCTGTAGAAAAATCTCTCAAAACCACCACCAAGTTACCGGGAAAACACTTACGTTCCCCAGAAAACTCCCTAAACTATTAGAAATTCTTGGGCAGCCCACTTCTACAAATTCTTGTCTCCTTTGCCTTCACCAAAGCCCTAAAAACCACAACTGGAGTTTTCGTGGAAAACCCCCTGTGCCAGCTGTGAAAACTCCTGCAACTTCAACTAATCCTTCCCCCCTTCTCTGTCGGCATCTCCTTATTCGACCGGAACCTCCCCTGCTTTTTCGGCAATCTCTTGATAACATTGTCGGAACACCCACTGTTTGCTAGAACTTCCATCGGGAACCCTCTTCTCACCGTTAAAATTTTTTTCTTAAGTCTTTTTTTACCTTATGTGAAAAGTAGGGAAATGGGGTTTTACCCCCTTTATATAGACAACACTAATCCCAGATGCCCCTCGCAAACTGTGAATCTCAACCGCGTTCTAGAAAGCTAAACGACGATGGGCCAGGTCAGGCTTTGACCCTAGGCCCGAGGCCAGAGGTAAGTCTCATCGCCGATTGTGTGCTCTAAGACTCAGCACCATCTGAGTTGTTGGTGACGTCAGGGCCGGCTGTGTTCTCAAAGACTCAGCACCGGCTGTGTGTTCAGAGACTAAGAACAGGTTGTGTGCTCAGAGACTCAGCGCCAGCAGTTTTTAAGAGATAGCACAAGTGCTTCTTAGCGCCGTCTGCATTTTTAACAACCCCAACGCCGGCTGAGTGCTCAAGAAATACTGATCGCTACACCTGCTGCTGACTGTATTTCAAACAGCCTAATGTTACGTACTCTAGGCCGAAGCCGTGCGTGTCTTATTGTTATTATCCCTAGTGAAGTTGCACCTTGACTCTAACCTATTATCCCGAACAAAATGGAACCTAGGTCAATCAAACTAAGGTCATGACTCCTCATCCCCAGTAACAGAGTCCTACTCGTACTGCAGCTTATTATCCCTAGTGGAGTTAGGGTCATTTTTTCTGCTGCATCCCCCATAGGTCTGCCTCACACTTATTTATTCTGTCCTCAAGGATATAAAAGACCCACATGTGTCCCCTTTTTTTTAATGAAGTCAGCTTTCCATTCCGAGCCCTTATCGGGCTTACCTATCTTATCCACAGGGAGTCAGATTATTGCCCACAAGACCTATCCCCCATGGAGTCTAACCTACATGGCGACCTAAGACTTGGTCCGTGCTGCATGACCTTAAACTGTGCAGCCTCGGTCTGCGCTGCATGACCTTAAACTACACAGCCTCGGTCCGTGCTGCATGACCTTAAGCTGAACAGCCTCTATCCGCCCTGCATGACCTTAAACTGCATAGCCTCAATCCGCATTGCATGACCTTAAACTGCATAGCCTCAGTCCACCCCGCATGATCTTAAACTGCACAGCCTTGGCCCGTGCTGCCTGACTTTAAAACTACACAACCTTGGTCTAGTTCCACGACCCTAAAACTACATGGTCCAAACTATACGACCATAAACTGTAGCGGAGGTCTCGCTGCACGACCCTAAACTGCACGGTCCAAGCTATATGAATTTAAATATACACATCCTGGCCGCATGATGTTAAAAGGCTTTACACTACGGTCCAAACTATATGACCTTAAACTGTAGCGGAGGTCTAGTTGCACGACCTTAAACTTTATGGTCCTAGCTACATGGCTTTAAACTGCATAACCACTGTCCAACTGTATGACCTTAAACCATAATGCAAGTCTTAGCAGCATGACGATAAACGGCTTTGCACAGGTCCCGGAGGTATGCCCATAAACTCGCCCTCACATACGCGCACACAACGTTTATATGCATTTTCAAGCACATCATCCCTAACCGAAGTATTCGTTTGCATGCACCACCTTCACTACCTCCCCAGTGAGTCCATTAATTTGATCAGCCTTCATCATTCCACCGTGAGTTTCAACGATGCTCACAAAACAGTGAATCGTCCTGCCACTCATCGTAAGCTAGTGGGTCACCATTTTTTTTACCCACCTTTCATACATCATCCATCTTTCATAGGTAGCCTCATGCCATTTCCCTAAAAGTAAGTTAGAATCACTATGATACTCACTCCATGGCCTCTACAAACTACTATCCATCTCCATTATGGTCCAACTGTATGACCTTGACGTTAAAAGGCTTCGGACAGGTCCCGAAGGCATGACCATAAACACGCCTTCACAAAAAATGATGAAATAACGCGCATGGTGTATACTCTAATAAGGGAACTCCATGAGTAAAAATGATGGATCGGCATGGTCACGAAGCAAGGAGTAAAAGAGTTTCATGAATAAACACCAAGGCATGGTGAAAACCCGAAAGGGCATCGCGAGTAAAAATGAAACAATAAGGGTGGACATGGCCAACAGGTTATGAGTAAAAGAACCCCAAATAAAAGGAAGTTGGTGAAAACCATCTCGATGGTGTCGCTTCCCAAGTTCAAGGGAAACTCCACAAAGGACGCTTGGATCAATAAACAGGTTGATGCAGCACTCGCCTCCACAGGCGGCTTCAGATCACACTGAAAAAGAAAATCTCTGGTGTCACAACACTAGCGCTCAAAAAATACGAGCTTCAAGGAAAAGATTCTGACAACGTGAGCCCATTCGCCAAAAAGGACTCAAAAAATAGAAGATTCGCCAAGACGGCAAGACAAGTCTCATGAGGAAGAACACTATTCCCACGAGGTCACAAACACATTCTAAAAATGCTAAAGACCATTACGAAGGAAAGAAATTGACAAAGTCATGGCGAACCTGCTAGAGACTTAAGTCTGGCTCACAAAAATTCCCTTTAATCGATAGGCCCAGACTTTCAGGACTGGCTCACAAAATGCCCCCGACTGGTCCCGGCAGACGGGCCCCACAGAGGTATCCTGACTATTAAAAGCAAACCTGTTGTAGCACCAAACAGTGCCAACCAAAGGCTCTTCAGCAAACCATCAAGGAAATCATTCTGAAAAATCGAAAGATGCCCCAAGAAGGTGAAGTCAACCATGACTTTGGACCTGCTAAGTAATGACCTGCTAGTAATGGGAAGGGGTTATACCCAAAGCTGGTCATGTCGATAAACTGAGGTACCCTACTCGCCAAGGAACAACTGATGCACTACGCAGATGAGCATAAACCAAAGGATCTTTTGTTATCTATCCAAGACAAAGAAACCCAGACTAAATGGGAACAATGCCCTTCGACATGGCACTCAATTGCCAAACGAGCCTGATTTTGACTGACAAGGTCCGTACAAAATCCTCAGCTGTAGAATCGCAAACAGTCCACACAAAGGTGAGGACTTCGATAAGATCCTGCAAAAAAGTCTCTACTCCCCCTAAAGTCTCCACGGACGGACCCGTAAACAATGCATCCCTACGTCTAAGCATCCTAGTTGCACCATTGCGTGAATCTCCTTGGCGTTCACGTGGTCTTGTGGCTAGGAAGAAAAACGTAATACAGCTGAAGGAAATTTTTTGAATGTTTTCCTTCTCGCTTCTCTCGAAGAACAACATTCGGTGGGGTAAGCTATTTGAACGCATATTTCTGCACCTTGGTCCCTGATGCGGAATATAGAGGACGCATGTCAATAAAGCCTGACAAAAACAGTGGAAATTTCAACAGTCTCATAATGGCCCCTTAACTGGTCAAGATCTTCACCAACACTCCAAAAGGCAACTTACCAAGTTTCATCATAATCAGACATTTTTAAGGCAGTGAACACAAATAAATAATTTCAGGAAAATTGGCCTCTGGAACCCTGAAATGGATCCCGTAACAAGAACTATATTTTTAATATGTAAAAGAAATTTGAGACCATAGCCATTGGATCGACACGAGTAAAACCCTTACGGGTCAAGTTTCGACTTAATTGGGCACTCCAAGACAAAGTTATGGGTAAAATACTGAAAAGGGGTAGGCCGCACACTATTCCTGTGTGGCCACCTTGCACCAAAACACAATTAAAAGTGGCTCTTTTTACAGTCACGAAAAATGACTTTTGGGGTCCATATCTCACTCATTCGGAGTCAGATCGTGCTCAACTTTTGTGAGCGTATTTGTCTCATCAAGATGAGTGTTTCAATATGTGGTACGCCCCTTGACGATGCTCGAGCAGGGATAAAAACTAGAGAGAAGTTTTTGATCTGTGAAGAAAGTTGCAGAAAGTTCCACAGCAGCATGCCTAACTCCAGTGGCAAAATTCAAGCCTCATGATCGTGCTTAAAAACATGATTCATGGCTCGAAGTTAGTATCAAATCGATCTCCATGCCGAGCCCTACAAGAAAACAATCATCTTTCTATCAAACGGGCATCAGAACAACCCCAGATCAGTCATCGAGGATCACACAAGTTCTCGGGCAGCAGCAGGGATTGTTCTAGAATTCCACATAATGTTAGGCAGTGGCAAAATAGTCCTTTTGCACCGATTTTTAGAATTTATTTTAATTCAGTTGAATTGTAATTATCTTCAATCCTAGATAGTTTTTGGGTGTCCACCAATGTTTGGGCCTAATTCTATATAAACATACAAAGCCAAATTGTAAAGGACCCTGGGTTCATTACTTCAACCAACCATTAAAGTTTCGATTTTTGCTTAAGTACGTGGGTGCATCTTAGAGAGAGAGAGGAAACCCTTCGATAAGGTAATTTTCTCTCTCCTCCCCTCTTTTCTCATCTCTCTACTTTCTCTCTCTTCTTCTCATCTCTCTCTTCTTCTCATCTCTCTCTCTCTCTCTCTTTTTCTATCCCTATCTCTCCTTCCGCTTTTCTTAAACATAGCTGATACTGTCTAGCACAGACTGTATCATCTCTCCTCTTTTCTAAAACACAGCTGGTGATGCTTAGTACCGACTATTTCCTTCTCTCTCCTCTTTTCTTAAACACAATCGGTGATGCCTAGCACCGACTGTGTCTTTTTCTCTCATCTTTTTCTTAAACACAGTCGACGATGCCTAATGACGACTGTGTCCTTATCTCTCCTCTTTTTTATAAACACAATGCCAATGCCTAGTGTCGATTGTGTCTTTCTCTCTCCTCTTTATCTTAAACACAATCAGCGATGCTTGATGTCGACTGTGTCCTTATCTCTCTTATTTTTTTTAAACACAACTGACGATCCTGACGCCGTCTGTGTCCTTCTCTCTCCTCTTTTCTTAAGCACAACTAGCGATGCCTGTCACCGATTGTGTCCTTCTCTCTCCTCTATTCTTAAACACATCTGACGATGCTTATCACCAATTGTGTCCTTCTCTCTCCTCTTTTCTTAAACACAACTGACGATGCCTAGTGCCGCCTGTGTCTTTTTCTCTCCACTTTTACTAACACAGTCGTCAATGCTTAGTGTTGCTTATCTTATCTCTCCTCTTCTCTTTACACAGACGGTGATGCTTAGTGTCGTCTATGTCACATCCTACCTCTCCTTCGAACACAGTCGACGATGCTTAATGCCGTCTATGTCACATCCTACCTCTCCTTCTAACACAGTCGACAATGCTTAGCACCGCTTGTGTCTTCTCTCTCTTCTTTGTCTAACCCAGTCGTCGAAGGCTTAGCATC
Source organism: Amborella trichopoda (assembly GCF_000471905.2). Next base: position 117,233 of record NW_006499969.1, on the reverse strand, counting down.
GCCTGTGTTATGTCATGCCTCTTCTCCCATTGCAGCAGACGAGGGCCTAGCACCGTTTGCATCTCTATCCTTCCTTCCACCACAGTCGGTGAAAGAACACCTCTGCCTATGCCTTTTCCTTCGATCTCTTCCTCTTATTGTCGTCTGTGTCTGTCTTTGCCCCTTCTTTCTCTCTTCTCTCACACTCTTCTCCGCCTTTCTTTCTCTTCCTCTCCTTCTTTCTATTCTCTTCTTCTTCACTTATCTTACTTCCTATTCTTTCTTTATGATCTCCATTCTTTCTGTTAATCTTTCGTTTGATTAAGAGGGGTTGAGATTTGCCTTTCATGGTAGTCCTATAGTTTAGCGGTAATGTTGTTGTGCTAGAATTAGTGTGCCTGCTTTATTGCCACACAGGCTAACCATTCTGTCTTGCTAGTTAGTATCATTATTGACGTTTAGTAGTAGCTATGTTGAGCCAGTCTGAGTTATCGAGCGCATTTTACTGCCATGTCAAGCCAATTACATACCAGCTTAGTCACTGTGCTAATCTTCTCGCCTGGTCAAAGTCTTCTCTCCCCCATCTTTCTACTCTCATTCTTCTCTCCTTCTTTTTGAATGTGCATGCTTGTGTATGTTTACCAAAGAGGCAAGGTGAGGTATGTTGGCCCACTGTCTTATAACATTTTCCATATGTGTGTGATTGCTAAAACTGAAGAATATCGGTCAAGGGAGGCAATTCCGAACCAGTTTTACTACTGGGGGGATTTATTCATGATCTAAGAGGGCATCCACGAGAGCTAGCCAGAGAAGTCCCGAACCCATATTAAATTCCTCTCTCATCAGTTAGTCCACCTGCCCTTGTTCATGATTGAGGTTCCCGAGAGAGCGATCTCAAACATCCTAGGTCTCCCTGAAATTCGAGACACGTGCCGCCCAATCATCCTGATCCAGAGGGCGAGATCGAGGCACCTAACCACCTGAGTATACTTATTTTAGCACCTTACTTGCCTCTTGTGTGTCTACACATGTGAGAAGAATTTCGTCAAAAGATCAACGGAAGAGAGTATTCCCTTCAAGGAGGGTGTACTTCATAGACATTCGGTTCACATTATTGTGCTCGATACGATCATCAGGCAGTTTACCATGCTTTATGAAATTAATGATTGGCTCACTCCAATCTTTGGGATCAAAGAATTACAGTTCTGGTTTTTAGGCTCCGGTACTTTGATTCCATGCCATTTCCTGCTCAGCTTTAATAATCTCTTTGGCAGATAGGAGTGCCCCATATGGGTAAGGCGGGCACTCTGGTAATTGTGTCTCCATTCTCCCACCCAGACAGGTGTAGGCCCTAGGGAGGACAATTGAATTGTAGCTCCAAGCTTTGCCAGTGCATCAGCCTGCAAGTTTAATTTCCTAACGATGTGAGTCAAGGACACATCATCGAACTGATCCATATATGATTTTGCATTATCATGTTGAGAGTTTCCTTTCTCATGTTGTAGATCCCCTTAATCTGTCGAATGACCAACTCAGAGTCGCTAAAGATTTGAGCTGCTCCAAATCTAGATCAAAGGCAATCTCTTACCCATTTATATGGGCCTGATATTCAGCCTCACTATGGGAACCGACTTCGGTGAGAGAGATGGATAGAGGAACTATCCCTCCTTTCGAAGTCATGAACACCACTTCAGCACCTCCATGATCAGATTGAAAGGCACCGTCGAAGTACATCTCCCATGCAGGAGAAAGTTTTGCACATAATACTTCTTCATCAAGGAGGTCACATGATAAAGGAGACTCTGTCGGTATAGGATGTGCTGCGAGAAAATCAGTCAGGGCCTGAGCCTTGATGGCCTTTTGTGGTGCATATGGGATGTTGAATTCCATCAGCAATAATGCTCACTTTGCAAGGTGTTCTGACAAGCATGGGCGTGTCATGAGAAACGTTACTGGATCAGCTTTTGATATGAGTTTCACTTCTTGACCAAGTAAATAGTGACGGAGCTTCTGTATCACGAAGATTAGGGCTAGGCACAACTTCCCTATAAGTGGATAATTCTTCTCACCCCTTTCATCCTGTGGCTGAGATAGTATAGTGCAATTTCTTTCCCCTCATCGTTGTTTTGTGCCAATAGTGCCCCAAGTGATTCATCGAGAGCGGTCACGTACAAAATGAGAGGTTTTCACAACACCGGTGTAGGGTGCACTAGAGGGTTGAGCAAATACTGCTTGATTTCATCAAGAGTTGCTTGACATGCTTGATCCCAGACGAATGGGGTATCCTTCTTTAACAAGTGCATGTAAGACTTACAGCGACTTGAGAGGTTTGACATGAACCTCTAAATATAAGCCAACTGTCCTTGGAGGGACTGCAGCTCTCGCAGTGTAGTTGCTGGTGTCATTCTTGGATCGCCTTGATCTTGACTGACTCAATTTCCAACCCTCGCTGTCTAACAATGAGCCCCAAGAACTTTCCTGAACTCAAGCCAAAAGCGCATTTTAAAGGGTTAATCTTGAGTTGATGAAGGCTTAATCATTTGAACATCTTTTCAAGGTCTAGCAATCGATCTTCTTTCTTTTCAGATTTCACCACCAAATCCTTCACATAACATTCGACCTCTTTGTGCATCATATCCTTGAAGATGGTCGTCATTGCTCTCTGATACATGGCACCGACATTCTTCAGCCTGAATGACATCATGATGTAGCAGAAGACACCTTTTGGTGTTAAAAATGCTGTATCTACCTCATCTTCTGACGCCATCCATATCTGATTGTACCCAGAGTATCCATTCATGAAGGAGAAGATCTAGCAGTGAGCAGTGGAGTCAATGAGCATCTCTGTAAAACGGCAACGGGAAGTTATCCTTTGGGCAAGCGATATTCAGGTCACTGAAGTCAATGCAGACCCTGATTTGGCAGTTTTTCTTCTTAACTGATACCACATTCGCCATCCACTTTGGGTATTTGACTTCACGATCAAAACCTGCCTACCTGAGTTTGGTCACCTCAACTTCTATCTGCATTTCGAGATCAGGCATGAACCTCCTTGATATCTACTTGACCAGCTTGACAGATGGATCGATACCAAAATGGTGGACAGTGACTTGAGGATCTAAATCAAGCATCTCATGATAATGTCAGGCAAAGACATCTCGGTTAGCTTGTAAAAAGGCAGTAAAGCTATCTTTCTATTCTAGAGACATATTCACCGAGATGAAAGTGGGCCTAGGGTTAGCTTCATGGTTAGGTGCCTCGATCTCACCCTCTGGATCTATGGGATCTGGCGGCATGCGTCTCGGGTTTCTGGTGAACTTGGGATTTGAGATCGCTTGCTCGGAACCTTGCTCGAGGGTAAGGGAAGGTATACCAACTGAGGAGAGAGGAATTTTAGGTGGGTTATGGACATAATAGGGTTGGCTCGCGTGGTTGCCCTCTTATATCATGAAGAAAGCCTCCCAGCAGCTTGAGCTAGTTCGCAGTCACCTCCCTTGACTTGTAATCCTCTTGTATTTCTACACAACACTTCTATGGTTAATTTGTATGACAAGTGGATCAAAAGGACCCACCCTTGTCATAGGGCAATGCACGTTCACTTGAGAAGGCGATGAAGTGCATGGTTCGATAACGTAGGGGTGAGACTAGCATGACAACAGAAAATCACCGACTCAAAGTGATAGGAAGATGGGCATGACTCTCAGGACCAGCATGACGGCAATACTACTCGAAACCGAGGTCAGCACATTTGTGATAGGCTAGGTCTACCCTTTAGTCAAGCAAGAAGAGAATGAGGTGAGAGGAAAGAATAAGACGACGAAGAAAAGGGGAAGTCTTGACGTCGATAGGCACCGCGTTGGCCAATGCCAGGAGGCAGCATATCCCATGTGGATGGTGCTAGCTCCTAACAAAGCACACGGTGATGATCTCTCCTAGGTCACACGACAATAGATGTGGGATACTAGGAGAGCAGCGACGATCACTGAGTACGTTGAGGAAGCTCGTAGACAGCGATAGGTGTTGCCAATGCTCCTCGCGGGCAACACTAGGTGTTGCCGTCTACACTAGACGCACGACATGGGGGGAGACCCTTGCAGGAGGCAACAAAACTTGTCGTTTAAGTTCCTCACTAAGATGTCAAAGCTACATCTACGGGCGGAAATGGGCAACATCGTCTACAAACCTTACTTGAAGGAAAAAATAGAAGAGTAGAAGGGGAAGGGTTCTCGTGCATGGCACTGCCATCGCCCTATGCAACCTGTGAGACCAAGGGAGAGGCATGCATGGCATTGCCACTACCGTGCAAAGCCTCTTCGTGGAACTTAGACGAAGAAGATGAAGAAGAGAGGGAGAGGAGAGAGGAAAGCAAAAAAGAAAAAGAAGAGAGAGAAGGTTTACCTCAACCCTATAGATACCGGTCAGAATTTTCTCTCACCTCACTCTATCTCTCTAGCGTGACACCACAATGGTAAGAAATAGAAACTTGTATTAGGTGAAAACTCTCTCTTGTGTATGTGTATCTCTCTGTTCTCTCCTTTTGTTGCGTACAATGATGGTACTTATGTGTAGAAGTGTGCCCCAAACATGAGTGGATGATCAAAAGTAACCCTAATTGTTGGAAATTAAGATTAAATTGATATCTAAGAAAGTAAAAAATAGGGTGTAAAATGAGAGATTTGCCCCTTCTTAACAAGTTGTGGAATTTTAGAGCAGTCCCTACATTGCCTTAGAACTTGCGTTCTTGCATGATTGATCTGGGGTCGTTCTATGCCAAGTTGATCGTAAGATGATTATTTTCTTGTAGGGCTCGACATGACGATCGATTTGATACCAACTTCCAGCCATGGATTGTGTTTTTAGTGCACGTTCATGTGACTTGAATTTTGAGTAGATCTTGAAACTTTGAATCGATAGTGTGTTCATCCCTTGAATTTTTTCTGTGTTTTCTTCACTTAATCACACTACGCATGCCGCTACGCTCATGGGGCACCAAACGCAGCTCGATTTCGTGGTTGAATGAAGATTATACAAGTTTGAAAGTTTGGTTGGAATCAAGGATTTAGGCGACAAAATTTGCAACATGTTCGTTGGCTTCATGTGCAGAATCAAACCATTCATCATGTACCGGATTCGGGTCAGAGATGGCCTGAGACCTTAAGCCCGCAATGAATTGATCTCGTGTTGATCAGGGTGGCGAGCAGCATGATTTGCCCACTGGAGCGAGGCACAACACTACTGAAATTCCTGCACTTTCTTCACAGATCAGCAACTTCTCTCTAGTGTTTATTCACGCTCGGCTATCGTCACGGGGCGTGCCACATACCAAATCGCTTGTCTTGACTTGAAAAACATGCTCACCAAATTTGAAAACTATCTAGCCTGAGAAGGCCAAGATATGAGCATCAAAATTCACTAATCATAACTGCCTTTCAGTGTTGTAGTGTTGCAGGGTGGCCGCACGGGAATAGCGTGCGGCTCCCCCTGTTTAACACTTTCACCTATCACTTCTTCTTGGATTGGCTGTTTGATTTGAAACTTGAACCCCAAGGGTTTACAACCGTGATGGATCCAATGGCAGTGGTCCCACAGCATTTTGAGATGCTGAAAAAGGGTCCGCTTCAGGGTGCTAAAGGTCGACTCTATCGGAACACAACCGATTCTGAGGCTGTTTTGAGACTTTTGAGAGACCTCATGAATCTATTGGCCAGTTCTGGGGTTGTTCTAAGACTGTCAAAATTTCTACTACTTGTTAGGCCTTGATTGAGCGGGGGCCCCATTTTGATGAAAAATACCTTCCAACAGCATGCCCCACCGAATGTTGTGCTTCGAGAGAATCGTGAAGTGCAATCATTCTAGAAGTTTGAGAGATATTTGTAAGAGTCCACACCCTCAAAAGACTATTTGGTGTTCCGAAGCATTAGGCCCAATGCCAGGACCTCCTCGTACAAAACCAGGCCTTTTTTAAAGGCTAAATGCTACGAACCATCACTCGACGTTGTTTGCTACTACACCAGGTTTGCTTTTGATGCTCAAGGTATCTCCTGTAGGTCCCATCAAGCAAGGTCCAGTTGGGGGCTTCTGACCCAACCCGAAAGTTTGGTCCCATATAGACTAGGGTGTTTGGGGAAGATGTACCCTAAAGCTTGTGGCAGGTTTGGCCCTGAGTTCATCAGTTTCTTGCCTTCTCGATGGTTCTTAGCATTTTTAGAGGGATCTTTTGGTCATTGTCCTCAACCTAAAGCACTGTTGTTGTCGTTGGAAGATCTTATGCGGTTCTCACTCCCAGATGAGCCATGTCGCGAGGGATCTTATACGGCGCTCACCCCTTGATGAGCCTTCAAACGAGGGAGCTCTTATGTGCTCTCACACCCTGGTGAGCCTTGAAACTGGTGAGATCTAGTGTGCTCTCACTCCCTAGTGAGCCTTGAAACTGGGGAGATCATGTGTGCTCTCACTCCCTGGTGAGCCTTGAAACTGGGGAGATCTTATGTGCCCTCACTCCCTAGTGAGCCTTTAAACTGAGGCTGTGGAAGTGCGTCAACCTGCCTTGTTGGTCCAAGCGCCCTTTCGTGGGTTTTCACTTGAACAGAGGAACTGGCACCGTAAGGATGGTTTTCACCAACTTCTGTTATTTCAGAGCTCTTTTACTCATGACTGTGTGGTCATGTCCACCTTTTTCATCCTTTTTTTTCACTGTGCCTTCTTGGGGTTTTCACTGTGCCTGGTTTTGTTTTTCCACGGAACTCTTTTACTCATGGTTTTGAGACCATGCCTGTCCATCATTTTTTCTCTTGGCATTCCCTTGTCAAGTGTACACCATGCCCATTTTTTCTTTGAGAAGGCATGTTTTAGGGTCATGCCTTCGAGACATGTGCGAAGCCTTTTAACGTCATGCGGCCAGGACATGCACTGTAGGTTTTTGGTCATACAGCTGGACCGTAATGATAAGGAATGGTAATCTGAAGAGGCCATATAGTGAGTCTGGTGAGGACTTTGACCCACTTGGAAAGATGGCATGAAGTTTCTTGTAGAGAGTCGATGATGAGTGAGTGAATGATGGTGACCCACTAACTGAGTGGCGAGACGGCTCGCCGTTTAGTGAACATAGGTAAGATTCAATGGGGAATGGTGAAAGACGATGATTATGGTGAAGGTGGTATGTGCACACAAATGGGCCAGCTAGGGAAGGTGTGCTTGAAGATGCATGTAAAGGGCATGTGCGTGTACGTAGACTCACTGGGGAGGCAGTGGAAGTGGTGTCCACACACGAACGGGTCGGTTAGGGAGGACATGCGTGAAGATGCACGTAAAAAGGAAGGTGTGTACGCGTATGGGGCATCTTTAACGTCATGCCTCTTTGACTTAGGTGAAGCAATTTAACGTCAAGCAGTCAGGATGTGCACTACGATTTAAGGTCATATAGCTTGGACCGCCTTTATGAAGTTTAAATTCATGGTGCAGTTTAAGGTCATGCAACTAGACCTCCGCTACAGTTTAGGGTAATATAGTTTAGACCATGGTGTTGAAGTTTAAGGTCATGCAGCACGGACCGAGTTTGAGTCACCATGTCAGTACAGCTGCATGGCGTTGGTATGTGGATAGCAATCTGACTCCCTGAGGATAACGACAATTAAGGCTATACACATGTGGAGAGACGTAGACGAAGGTGGTGACCCTACGAGGAGTAGTGAACGGGAAAAGCTTCACATGGCATTAGGAAGGCAAGTGTGACTCCAGGAGGATGACGAATATCGGTGTACATGGATCTCTGACAGGCCAGAGCACAGATGAACCCCACTGTGGGCTGAAGGGAGAATGGCTTTGAATTTTTGGGGATGATGGGGTAAAAATTCCCATTGCATACATTTAACTCCGTTGGGGGTCTAGCTGGAGTTATGTGTAAGGACCATTTGTCGCACTGCATGTTACAGTTTTAGGGACTTGTTGCTCGGACCATGGCTATATAGTTTAAAGTCATACAGCTAGGACTATGTAGTTTGTGGTCATGCAACTAGACCTCTGCAACAGTTTAAGGTCATATAGTTTGGACCAAGGTGGTAAGCCTTTAACGTCAAGTGTCCAGGACGTGCATTATGGTTTAAGGTCGCACAACTAGACCATGGTCGTAAGTTTAAAGTCATGTGACATGGACTTTGCAGTTTAACGACGTGCAACTTGACCTCCGCTATAATTTAAGGTCATATAGTTTGGACCATGGTCGTAGGTTTTAGAGTCCTGTGACAAGGACTTTAGTAATGGAGTTTAGGGTCATGCTGCATGGACCGTGGTTATGCAGTTTAAATTCATATAGCTAAGACTGTGGCGGTGCAGTTTAAGGTCATGCAGTGTGCATTGTGCCGTAGTGAGGGAAGCGACTCCATAGGGAATGGAGACGTCACCTGAAAATGGGCTTGCTGAGGAGTGAGATTGTGGCATAGGGAATGAACATTTTGAGGATGTGGGACAATGGTCTAAAGAAGAGTGCTCAGGCATGCGCGCAGCACTATGTGTGGAGTGGCGCACACATCAACAAGTCTCGGTGATGCGTTAAGTCCCTTGGTGAGGGACACAGAAGTGACTCTTGACGTTCCATGCAGTGAGACGCACTTGGTGAAAGACTTTACGAGGCGCGTGATGCTAGCCTCCTAACGAAATGCTCGGCGAAGGTCTTGACAGGCCACGCGGTGATGATATCCTGAAGGAAGCAGGCAGCGATAATCCCCTGGGCAAAGTGCTCGACAAAAGTCTTGATGAGGTACGAGGAGATGATGCTTCGGGTCTCGGGCTTCGCCCAACCTGGCCTGGTCTTATCGCCTTCATGAGCTGGGGACTGGAGTGTCATCCTGAGTTTCTCGGGGGCAGTCTTCAGCACTCTCGGGTATAAAAGGGGGAGAAACCCCAGTTTACTATTTTATCGAAGGGAAAACAATAGAAAGCTTTTTAGAGAGAGAGAGGGTCAAAGTATTCTGATGAGGGTTTTTCTGTGAGTACTTCTCGACAAAACTTGCAGAGACAGGTCCTTAAGAACTTTTCTGGCTAGCTTCAAGAGGTGCGAAGCTTCGCAGTGTGGTTGTGAACCTTTTTTGTTAAGTGTCAAGACTTTTTTAGCAAGGAAGAGGGTCGCTCTAGCAAAATTTGCAGAGGTTCCCTGCCGGAGCCTAAGTGCTCCTTCGGTCACCCTACTTCTGAAGGGGAGGTCGCAGGGAGTTCAAAGGGCACAATCATCTCTCTTGTTGTTGGAGGATAAGGAGAAGAGGTTGCATTGAGCTCACCGGAGACTTAGCAGAATTCCGGTGAGCATTGGTGAACTGCTGAAGTGGGAAACCAGGGAGAAGGGCCATCCACAACATTGCAGGGACATAGGGGAGATTTTCCTTGGGACTTTCGGTGGTTTCATTGACTCTAATGACGAGCAGCAGGTGGGAAGGATTTTCCCGATGGGCAGGGTGAGTTCCCATAAAGCAGAGGAAGCGTCGGTGGGGACCCAAAGGGTCATGGGATTGTAATGGTCGAGGAGGTGAGGAGTCGTGGGAAGGTGAACGGTCGCCCTCCGCACGCCCGGTGACAGGCCATGCAACAAGCATTAGGCCTTGTATCCTGATTTTGAGGGATGCACGTGTGGTGCATGCTAACAGGTGACGTGGGGCATTAATGCGCTTCGGTTCATGGGATGTTGATAGTCCTTGGTTGATCGCGAGACGGCGATTCCCTCCTAATGGTAGACGACGATACTATCTCGGTGGGCAGGTGAGACAATTATGCCTTTGGCTGCGAGACGACGATAGCATCTTAGTTGTTAGACGGAGATAGTCCCGCCCTAGTGAGCGTAGTTTCTTCGTCGCTGCATAGCATTTTTTTGTTTTAATGGCCGAGTGTTTGGGGGCCATTCCAGACGTGATGTACCTCTTGCGAGAAGCTGAGCTTGGTACTGATACATTCACCGACGAAATCTTGGTGAGAGGTGAGCTGATCTTGCTTACCCAAGCCTTATGTGAACCCAGGTGGCCTTTGAGCTTCACCATTGTGAGCACCGCCATCCAGCTGGTGACGAAAGAAGATAACGATGGTAACGTGAGCATAGAGGAAGGGCAGGTCGTCTGCATCGCTTATACCGAAACGTAGCCTCTAACGAGAACTTGCCAACCCTAAGAAAAGCGAATGGTGGAAACCCCGGGCATGCAATGGTTCTCTTTCGGGCTGCGGGTACAAGGGGAGCACTAGTACCTGAAGGGGTACTCCTCCTGGACCCTGAATGTGTTGTGGGACTTCAGGGATATTTTGTGACTTGCTTATTTGCGAGATGCCCTCCAGTGCTCGGTGGGCTACTATGACCATTGTTCAAATACAGTCAAAGTGTTGTTGGAGACTTGGAGCCATGTTAGTAATACATGGCTACTTGGTCATGAAGAGGCAAGGATTTTGTTGATGGATCTGTACTTCATTAGTGGGCTGCCATTCCTAGCCAGTACGTATGACGAGTTTATTCCCCCAAACTCATTCATTATTAGAAGACAGAAGATAGGTAAACCCCGCCGGTTGGGCTTCAAGAGTTGTTCAAGATTTATCAACTCTATGATGAGCCCAAGAAGGGGCGAGCTACCTTTGCCAAGTGCGTAGCGTTCTTCTATGGTTACTATACGAATGAAGCTGGTCCGTCACCGAGCAAAGGGGGGAAGGAAACCCCACCAGTTTTCGTGCTACAGAAGAAGAATAAGCATGTCTTCTTGATGGCTTGCTTGGCACTTTTCTTGTGCAAATTTGCCCTACCGTGAGGGTCGAACGTCATTCGTCCCGACACCTTTTATGTGGCCTGTGACATGGGGTGGGGGAAGGAATACGCACTCGCACAGCTTGTGCTGTGCAATATTTATTATGGCTTGAGCACCATTTCCAGGGGCAGACCACATAAATTGGAGGAAGGGGAAAAAAATTGCATAGCAGAGGGTGAGGCTTTCCTTGGAGATTTCAAGACTTCTTTCCCAGTCCATTATGTGTATGGCTTGCTTGGAGATTATTTTCGAGACATACCTGAAAACCAGGCAACTGGATGATAGCATGGGCCCAATTTTGCTGAAGATTGCCAAGCAGAGGGGAATTTTCCATCCCCCGAGCCATGTGTGTGGCCTATTTTTCAATGATCACCTCCACATGACCCGGGTGCCGTTTCCAGTTGGGAGCCTCACAAATCGCGTGTACGTCAATGAGCTTCACTATCACTTGGATGGTGACTTCACCAGCCCAAAAGAAATGATGTATATGCTGAGTGTCAGAGGTGGCATTCTCGCCTGTCGCACTGTCCATGGTGTGAAGCTTGAGGGTTACTTTCCTCATCGGTTCGCCTGACAGCATGGGTTGGATCAGGGTTGCCCGTTCTCTGTGCTCTTTGAGAAGCGGCAAAGTAAGGCTGATCCCTAGAAGAAGAACGAATTGGGAACCCGATAGGAGTCTTGGCTCCTGAGGCACATTCTCACTGCTTGGGCCACGTGCTTGAAAGCCACCATGGTCAACAAATATGTGCCATCTTAGCAGAACGACACGGCAACCCAAGCCCATGAGCATTGGTGGAGTGTTGAAAACAAGGGGTACTGGGATGCGAACCACCCCTGGAAAGGGAGTGTAGCCACTGGAGCCAGGATACTAGGCAGCGAAAATTTGTCAAGACCCCTCCCTTAGGAGAAATCTTTACTATAGGCTTTCCTTCTGACTAGCGCATACTCGGGTGGCCTCGCCAACTCACCATGGACAAGCCCTAGCCACGATTTCTTAGTTTGGAGGAGAAAAAACATAAAGTATTTTTACCCACCTCTCTGAGATCTTCAAATGAAAGGAAGGCCGTAAAGTCCCAGGTCTGAAGGACTTCCGGTCCAGGACTTAAATGAGCTGATAGGGAGCGGCCCTTATAAAAAATTGGCCCCTAGGTCTTCTAAGTCAGGGACCTAAATGGCTGCTACGCCTGAGCAGGCGATAAGGAAGAAGAGGAAGCAGGCTGCTGCTCCCAAGCTAGCAAAAAATAAAAGCCAGGCCACTAAACCCGAGCCAACACAGGGGAAAAAGAAAAAGCAGGCTGCTGAGCCCGAGTCGGAGAAGAGGAAAAGGCAAGCCGCTGAGCTCGAGCAGGGGAGGGAGAAAAGGTAGGCTTCTGAGTTTGAGCCGATGAAGAAGAAGAGGCAAGCTACGTTGCTTGAGCCGGCACAGCGGAAGAAGAAAAAGCATGCTGCTGAGCCCGAGCCGTCACAGGGGAAGAGGAAAAAGCAAGCTGCTGAGCTCGAGCTAGTAAAGGGAAAGAAGAAAGAGAGGGCTGCCCCAATGACCCTAGCCAAGAAGGTAGCCGTGGCCTCGAAGGGAAAAATGAGTAGGACCCCGGTAGTTCATGAGCAAAAGAAGGTTTCTTGTCCTCAGCTTCTTCGAAAGGCCGTACGTCTCTTGACATTTCCCCATTGCCTTCCACTCTTGAGTCTTCACCTTCTTCTTCACCCGAATCTTCTCCCGGCGCCTCAGATACTCAAGCCAATGCCGTAGAGTCTATTGCCCCGATTGAAATTGCTTCAGATCGGGAAGCGATGCTCAAGGCTGAAGGGAAGGCTCGATCCCAAAGGGGGTAGACGAGGATGATGGGGTTGCTTCTGTCGATGCGGCGGAGATGGAGAGGGCCCTTGGAGTGCTGACGATTGTCGAGCCTACTGAAGGAAGAGAAACCTCGATAGAGCTTGTAGTAATAGAAGAGGATGGAGCCCCAGGAACCGAATAGGGGCCATCCGAGTAGCAAGATGTGGCTGCCTCGAGCGATGCATCTGTGGGTAACATAAAAGTACCACGCCATAAGGGGCTAGGCTTGGAGGGTCCGAGGGCAGTGCCCATGACTGCAAAGGAAGCGGGCACCATGGGGGAGCCAGCTGCTAAAATAGTCATCACGGAATACGAGGGTGAGGAGAGAGAGGGGGAGGGTGTTGAGTCTCCTAAAGTGGGGAAGGTCCAAGAAGAGGGACCATGGGAAGTGGTCACCGCCCAAAAGAAGGGAATTTCTCTGGTGCATTATGAAGTTGAGGAAATGGCTGTTTTTCATTGGCTGTGGTCAGTTTTCCCAATGAAGAGGTCAGTTTTTCCTTGGCTGTGGTTATGGTCAATGTGGAGGACGAGGCGATGGTGCCTGAAGGGATCGAGCCTGGCACGGTCATGACCACGGGACAGAGCGAGGAAACTGCTATCGAGGCGCTAGAGCAGCATGAGGTTGCTCCTGAATCCAGGGAGCCTGAGGCTTTTGCTGCAATCGGGAGTCCTCCTACTACGGTTGCTTCTGCCACATTGCCCATGCCCACTTTCAGTGGAATGCCGAGCTCTATCTTCGAGATGTCGTGAGCAGGTTTCTAGAAGATAAAAGAGCTACCCCTTGAAGAGGTCGGCACAACACTTTTAGAGTTGAGGGAGATTGCTATAAGAGGTGTTCTTGAGGCTCTCCCTTACTTTGAGAGCCTTGCCAACGAGCTGGAGGGTTGGAGATTAAAGGCTCTGCAAGTAGACAAGGCTTCTAAACGAATGAAGGATTCGAAGCTGGAGTGGCTAGAAAATTCCCTCAAGCAGGAACGAGAGTTGGTTGATGTCCAAGTGAAGGAAATAGAGGCCACCACCTCCCGGAGGTCTGCCGTCGCCGAGAAAGCCACGATGCGCCATGGCAACGTGCAGGCCCTGAAGGTGAAAATTGCTAAATGGGTCCAAGTTCTTAACGTGTTGGAAGAGGAGCTAGCAGCCTGGGAAGTCATCGAAGAGGAGTTAGGTCAGAAGTTACTGGACCTTGAGAACTACTTGAGGAAGCAGCTGGCTCTAATATGGCAGCTGGTTTGAGGGCCGAGATTGGGCAAGTAAAGGCTACAACCAAAGAATATTGAGAGAGGGTCAATGAGGTTATCGACCACTTTTGACAGTTCCTTCTTCGCATTTTATTTTATTTTGTAAAGGAAAGGCCTTTCTAATATTTTTTTCTTTGATGAATGAAACGACTCTTTTCTCTTCCTTGTGAATGGCATGTCTTTTGTTTTTCCCCCTTTTTTTTCATTACTTCCACCCTTTCATGGTTTGTGACAAGAAAGAATAGCCCACTACTTGCTTCATCTTGTGGCAGCCTGTTGTGGCTTCAATGACCTTGAATGAGGGCGCAGTTGCTACCACACCCCTGAGTGTTTGATTGGAGATGGGATTATAATTGATGGTTCTGATGATTTGATGTGCTTGCTTGCTGTAAATGCTCCAATTTAGGGCAGCCTTGGCTTCGATTCGAGGTACATTGCCTTGGAGTTCATCATAAGTCATAGTCTCAGGAACAAACTCCTTTAAGTGCTTTGAAGCTATGCGCGTAACCTTCAACTGATTCTCGAGGCTACACACCATGCTCCTCCGCCCCGCCATGGGTTCTTATTCCTAAGAGTTGGACGGTGGGCTCTTGTCATCCTGTACTTCCTCGAAAACCCAGGAGAAGTGTAAGACCCTCTTTTAGCTGCCGGTGATCTCCTTGTTTAGAGAGGACAAAACTTGGAGCACTTTCTGTGGTGGTTGGTGCACCAGTTCTGCCTCTAGAAGAGCGATGGAGATGTACAAAACCTTTTGCTGGTCTATGTGTAGGTGACTCTTGGCCCTGGAAGGTCCACCTCTGGGGCTTCCTCAGGCTTAGGGGTTACTTCTGACTTGTCGCTTTGTTCTGGCGGATTAGAAGTAGAGGAAGAAGCTTCGTCTTGAGGAGAGGATATCATGACCTCGAAGAGGTGGCAAGGTATACGTGAGCAGATGGGGGTCGAAGGGAGGATCTTGCCTTGTCTTTCCTCTTCTTTGAACATGTCCATGATCATTCACCCCAGATCCTCAACTTCGTCATGAGATGAAGGCCTTGTCTCTCTCACAGACTTCTGATCTTCATCTTTTGATCTTTCTGATGCTGGGAGGTCTGTGAAATAGTACTTGGCATCGGCATAGTGAGTCTCAACTACGAGGAACAGTCTTTTATCAGCATCGACTCCATCTTGGTTGTACTTGAAGCATTGGTGGAGCATGGAAGGGACCACCCCCTGATCGTGAAGCCAAGGACAACCAAGCAGGACATTGTAAGAGGTGTCGGTGTCGATTACAACGAACTGAGCATAATCATTGAGGTCACCGATATTGAGACGGAGGCGCACTGTGCTGCTGGCTGGCTTTACTCCTGACAGGTTGAACCCTTGCACAGTGATGTGCATAGGAGGGAGGTCATTAGACCCTAATCCCAATCGAGTGAGAATCCTTCTTGGGATTACAATAACTGCTGACCCTCCATTCAGCATGATCTGGTTGAGAGGGTAGGCATGCAATTCACCATTAACGAAGAGGGGGCGATTGTGGAATTTGCCTCCCAACTCGAGGTCATCTTTGGAAAAGGAGATTGCCAGGCACCCACTTAGAATTGCTAAGTCAACCTCAATAAGTTCCACCCCAGTCTCGTATACCTTCGGGTTAGAAAGAGCTTGGTTCAGAGCCATATTGTAGTCTCTGGACAGCAGGAAGGCATCATAGATACTTAAAAGGGCTGGAAGCTTTCTCAAGTGCCCAACTACATCATAGTTTACTTTATCCGCATTTCTCTTCTGTGTTTCCGATCCAGTCACTGGTGTAGGTGGTAGGGTAGGCTTAGGAATAAGCTTTGGTTGAGTTCTAGTTTGTAATACTGGCTGACTTTGCTCAGCCGGTGTGGTCTCGGTCGATGGGGCAGTAATAGGAATATGTATTAGGGATGTAGAGGTTTGAGGTTTGGGCTTAGGGAAAAGCTAATGCCAGGAACTTGAGGACCTTGAACTTTTGAGGTGTGGGCTGTAGCTTCTTTCCTGATCTTAGACCCATTTTCTTTATAAATGGAGCTTGAGGATGACTAGGTCTTGGCTTGGGTTATTAGGGCGTCAGTGACTGTCAAGAATCCTGTCGCCTGAGCCAGCATTTCTCTGAGGCATTCTTACTGCGTCATGGTGAGGTTAGTGTCTCCGAACTCTTTGTTTAGAGTGTCGAAGTCTTAGCATCGTCGAGCTGTACCTGTGGAGAAAATAGAGGCGGGGGGAGAAGAAGAAGAGTCAGAACATTCCGAACAGCTTTTTACGTTGTCTCCGGTATTAGATGTTTACATGGGGTATTTAAGGTCATTCCCTGGCTTTGACTGTTGTGGAGTGCTTTTAACATCGTCACCCATTTTGGTTGACTCCTAAGATATTGATGACTCAGGGCCGTCTGCCTGATTGGACGATACTATGAGGCGAGGTGCACGTGGGATGAACTCCTGCAAGGTCAGCAGTGGAGGAAGGGGCCCGAGGAATTCTTCTCAACTGGTGCCTAAGGAGAATGATTCCTTCATCGAGCTGACCTATGTGTTCGCTTTCTCCTTCGAGATCCCTGAGAGGGTGTTTGGATAGCCCTATTAGGTTGGTGAGTAACCCTAGCTGGTAGACTGCCTCACGTTTAAGGGATTTGAGCCTATTTCATAGATGGTAGACTTCCCAAGGCTGAGAGGTCGAGGGCTCTAAGGGATCCGGTACTTGCTCGTGAGGGGCTTGTAGCGAGAGTGAGGACCCGGACGTGTTCTGGGAGAGTGGCACAAGCGATGAGGCCTTGTTGGACTTTCTCTGTGACTATGGCCTTGAACCCAGAGCAGTCTTTGAGTTCGTGGCCCCACACTTGATGGTATGGGCACCAAAGCTTTTCTGTGCCCGGCCAAGATGCTTAAGCTGTTTGGTAGACTTGGGGGTGACAAGACCCTAGTGCAACTTTGCTTCAAGGAGGGTCTGGAGAGGATCATGCTCGGCATTTCCCCGGGCTTGTGTCGGGAGGTCTTCTTGTGCAAGCATGAGAGGACCTTAGGGCATCTTCTTGAGTAGCCTTGAACTTCTTGGCACTGTTGCGTCTTCTTAGCCAAGAGCTTATGGAAGCTAGTGCACTCGCTAATGTCATGGCCTCATTTCTGGTGGTATGCGCAACAGAGGTTCTCGGTCCCTGGAGGTAGGACCTTAGGCAACCTTGTCGGCTTTAGGGTGGCAATTTTTTTCTTTGAACATTATGGAGAAAAATGCACGAAGGATAGAGAGTGCTCAATCGTGACTATATGAGATGCCTTAGCTGCCCCAAATGCCTTTTTCAACTCTTCGAGCTTTATCTGACCCTTGTTGATAGGGGCTTCGACAGTGTCATTGAGCTTATATCAGTTGTGAGTGTGGTGGGCTACTCTTCTTTGATAGCTCTCATTCGCCTTCTGCCCCAGGGGCTCTACAGTGGTGACCTCTGGTAGCTGGATTATGTTCTATACTAACAACAGTTGGAGCAGTGCAGGGGTCCACTTCATGTTAAAGGGGTAAACCTTATTAAGGTGCTGGGTCTAGTAGTCATTCTGCTTACTGTTTTTTAGGAGGCGAGACCACATTGTAGGATTGCTGCTTGCCCTCGGCCTGAGATGTCTGTGTCTTGGAGAGGTTGAGAGTTTGAGGAGTCGTGCCTTTGGTGTCAGTCACGGTGACAGCTGCGGTAATCATTGAATTTTGATTGCCCTGACAGCTGAAGCGAGAGTTTGAGGCGAAGGGTTGCTGACGAGAGTTTTCATGCTTAAACAATCCCTCAATACGAACTGCCTAAGAGATGAGCTCTGACATGAAGGTCCGATTGGATGCCTCGACATGTAGGGTGATCTCGGGAAGCATGTTCCATATGCAGGTCTGAACTGCTTCCCTTTTGGTCATGGGGGTGGTATGATCGGTTGCCTCCGATTTCGAGGAGTTGGACGAAGAAGGGGACCTAGTGGCCTCTAGATGCTCCATCTTTCTAAGGATAGCTTGCATCATTTCTTCGAACTTGTTCATCCGTTCCTCTTGAATGTTGTTCGGGTTATTGATCACCATGACACTGGCAGTTTCCTCGAGAGGTTCAGAGTCAGGTGATGCAGCAAACTGTCGAGGTTGGCGAGTCATGCATGGCAAGTCAGTCTGGAGGGACTCAGCTTGCCCCAACTAGACGTAGGCTTTGTATGCCGATCTTGTAAGGACTGGTTCCTAATGGTCTTGGGACCGTGGCTTTTGGGTAGTTATCACCGAACAATACTCTTGGACTTTCTCAGGTTCAGGAGTTTGAAGGGGGAAAAAAGGAATACAAGGTAGGAGGTCATCAGGGGTGGTGACCTCGACTGCCTTGGAGGCTTCCATGGTCAAGATCTATAGGCCTCTTTTCTGCTTGATCCTGAGGAGGCTACGGACGTCATTCCAGAACCGAGCCTTGGACCTAGACTGCCCAGTTTTCTTCGAACAGGCGAGGGCCATATCTATGAGCTGGAGTAGGGAGTGAGGCCCAAGAACAGAGGGTAGCTTGGGTTCTTGTCCTAGAGGCTGGAGGCCTCTCTCTGACAGCAATCCATTTCCTCGAATTCCTTTTTTAGGCCAGGGTGTTCGGCTGACCCAGGGCTGGCTCAAGATGGTACTCTTAGGGAAGACCGTTGAGTAACAGTGCTTAAGGTACTTACCTGGCATCGGGAGAGCGGGGAAGAGAAGAGGGGCCGGCTCGTGACTCTGCCTAAGTCTGGCTCCGAGAAGGACTTGCAAAGATGGTTGTTTGAACACATTTTTCAGCACCTTGATCCCTGATTAGGAATAAATAAGAAGTAGGTCAATAAAAGCCTACAAAATAAGTGGAAAATTTGATAGTCATATAAGTGCTCCAAAATTGGTCAAGATCTTCATCATCACTCAGAAAGGCCACATGCCAAGTTTCATCACGATCAGACATGTCTAATGTTGTTGTGCTGAAACTACTGTGCCCTCTTTATCACCACGACAGACTAACCATCGTGTCGAGCTGGTCAGTATCGGCACTAACGTCTAGTAGTAATCCTGTTGAACTAGTCTGAGTTACCGAGCCCGCTCTACTATCACGTCAGGCTAATTACTTATTAGTTTAGTCACTGTGCTGATCTCCCCGCTTGATCAAATTCCTCTCTCCCCCATCTTCCCTTCTCTCATTTTCTCTCTTCTTATTTTGAATGCGCATGCTTATGTACCATCACCATAGAGAAAAAGGTGAGGTCTCATACCCACCTGTCTTATAATACATTCCATATGTGTATGATTGCAGAAAACAAGAAGAATACAAGCCAAGGGAGCCGATTCCAAATGGGCTTTATTACTGGGGGGCTTTCTTCATGATCTAAGAGGGCGCCCACACGAGCCAGCCCGACTAAGTATCGAACCCACCTTAAATTCCACTATCATCAGTTGGTAATACCTACCTTGGTTCCTGAATGAGGTTCCCGACAGAGCGATCTCAAAGAAACATCCCATGTCTGCCCTCGAAACCCAAGATGCATGCTGCCCAATTCATCCAGGATCCGGAGGGCGAGATCAAGGCGCCTAACCAATGGTGTGTGTGCACCCTTAAGGTTAATCGTCCGGGTTACTTGAGGGTCAGCTTGGGCTCGGTCAATGGGTTCAGCTTGAGGAGGCCGAGACCCACGAGCTTGTGTTTATGAGGGATGATGTGAGAACTTGTCCAGCTGTGTGTCAGGAGGGATGATGGAACGGTCGACCCTCCAGTGCTTGAGGTGGCATAGAGATAACATTGCTTTGAGCTGTGGAAAGTGAATACAAAAGCATGTAGGATTTGGCCCTAGAAGGCCTAGCCTTGGATGTGAACTCAAGGCAACATGAGGGTTGCCTCGAGGTCTGGCTTGAGTGAATGGACCATGAGCCTTGGGGTGTGTGCGAGGGGTGAAGACCTCAGGACCTCCGCCTCTGTGTATCGACCCTCCAGGTGTGGAGGCTCGGAGTGGTGAAGGAGCACAGGGGGTTGCCTCGTGGCAAGCCTCAGAAGCGACAACAATTTCCTTACCTTTCACAGGGATGGATGGGGTAGCCTTCCGGTGTACCGTAGCAGTATGACTGGCAGGAGATTTCCCAGTAGCAGAGTGTGCGGCAATAGAAGTGCTACCCATGTAAGGGGCCTTGGTGAAAGTCTACCAGGGCGAGAAAGCAGGGAGACATGGACATTTAAGTCTCCTCTCGTACTGATCCAGGTGAGAACCTGGGAGCCAGACCTTGAGTCCTGACTCAAAAGGAGAGTAGGGAAGGAGGCTTGAGCAGCTCACTTCCCTGGGACAACTACGAGTGCAGGGATAAGGAAGTCCCCAACCCGGATGAACAGGTTGAACAACCCAGGTGCCATAGAAATAAGTGCAGAAAGTAAAGAAGGAAATTGGTCAAACAAGAGCGCACCAACAAAGGGGTAATAAGTCCCCAGTGGAGTCGCCAAGCTGGTTAGGTGCCTTGATCTCACCCTTCGGATCTAGGTGATATAGCAGCACGTGTCTCGAGTTTTTGGTGAACCCAAGATTTATGATCGCTCTCTTAGAACCTTTCTCGAGGGAAAGGGCAGGTAAACCAATGATGGTACGTATATATAAAAGTGTGCCACAAAGATGGGTGGATGATCAAAAGTAACCCTAATTGCTGAAATTTAAGATTAAATTTATTTAAAAGAAATTAGAAAATAGGGTGAAAAATGACAAATTTGGCCCTTCTTAACCAGTTGTGGAATTTCAAAACAGCCCCTGCGCTGCCCTAGGACTTGTGTGTTCTTACATGGTTGATCCGAGGTCGTTTTGTTGCCCGGTTGATCCTATGATGATTGTTTTCTTATAGGTATTGGCATGACAATTGATTTGATACCACCTTCGAGCCATGGATCATGTTTTAAGTGCCCGATCATGTGACTTGAATTTGAGTAGATCTTGAAACTTTAAACTGATAGTGTATTCGTCCGACGATGTTGCTTGTGTTTTCTTCACTAAATACACTGAGCATGTCGCTACGATCACGAGGCACCAAACGCATCTCGATTCTGTGGCCGAACGAAGATTTTGCAAGTTTGGAATTTTGGCCAAAATCAAGGATTCTGGTGATGGAATTTGTAGTCTGTTCGTCGGCTTCATGTGTAGAATTCGACTATTCACCATGTACGGGGTTCTTTTCAAAGATGTCCCGAGACCTTACGCCAGCAATAGAATTGGTCTCGTGTAAATCGGGCTCACATGGGCGTGATTTGGCCACCCGAGCAAGGCGCGACACTGCTGAATATCCTATACTTTCTTCACGACTTAGCAACATCTCTCTAGTTTTTCTTCGCGCTCGGGTAGCGTCACGAGGAGTGACATATATTGAATCGTTAGTTTTAACTAGACGAACATGCTCACCAAATTTGAGCATGATCCGATGTGGGATGGTCGAGATATGAATATTGAAAGTCACTAGTCGTGACTATCCTTCAATGGTGTAGTGTTGCAGGGTGGCCTCAAGGGAATAGTGTGTGACTCCCCCTGTTTCACTCTTTTGCCTATAACTTGTTCTTGGAATGTTTGTTTGCGCTGAAACTTGACCCTTAGGGCTTTTCAATCGTGTCAGATCCAATGGTGGTGATCCCACGGCAATTTGAAATGCTGAAAATAAAGCTCTAGTTATAGGGATCCATTCAGGGTGCTAGAGGCCGACTCTACCTGAACTGTTTCTCAGTTGGCACTGCCTTAGACACACCGAAATGCGAAGAAACTTAGCAAGAGACTTTTGAGGGACCTTATGAAGATCTTGGCCAATTCTGGGTCAATTCTGAGACTGTCAGAATTTCCACTACTTGCTAGGCCTTTATTGAGCGAGGGCCCCATGTTGATGAAAAATACCTTCCAACACTTCATACCCTAGATTTATATCCTAGAGTTCATCTGTTGTGACTTGACCGCCTTCTTCCTATTCTTTTGGGGCCTCTTGCAACTCCTCATCATTGTCTTCTGGGATCTTCTCATTAACCTCTAATGAAGACACCCATACTCCTAACATTTTTTTTTCTAGCTAGGGTTTACTATAGAGCATGGCCCTTATATCTTCAGCCTGTTTACATATGAAAGGGTCAATTTTGAGCAGAGCCGATTTGTCAGGTCGAGGGGGTTCACTCTAAGGTACATAGGAGGGTTGCGACTCAGTGATCGTACAGTCACCCAGTACTTGATGAGGACCTTCTTGATGTCCACTGTGGGTGTAAGCAGTATGGGAGATTGAAGGTCAGGTTTAGGTGGGGGAGGTTTTTTTGGTCAGCTGACTGGCTTTGTTGCACAGCCAGCTTGATTTGGGTGACGGCGACTAGTTTTAGTGAAGTGGAGATTCATGATTGAGGCTTAGGAGGTGGTTGGGTACATGGGATCGGAGGCATCCCAGAAAATTGGAGGATAGGTGGAATGTTTAGGGTATTTGGGCGAGGAAGGAGCCTCCTCGCCCTAGGTAGCTTGAGGATTGATAAATTTTTTGGGATATTTTGGGGGAGAAGTGGAGGACTAGGATATTTCAAGATGTCTGGCTTCTGAGGTAAGGGTTGCAACATTTTCCCCGACCTCAAGCTCATTTACCCCATGCTGGGTGATGCTTTTGTGATCTGCACCATGTGACAGGCTTCCTGTGAGTAGAAGTTATGTGCTCTTGATTCTCTAAGCCTCTGCTCAAAGTCAGGCTCAAGGGGGCATTGGGGTTTCTTCGATTTTCTCTTCTTGTGCTTCTTTGTGGAAGAAGATGACTCTGACTTGGCTCGAGGTGCCAAAGCATCAGCAAGTGTTAAGAATCCAGTTGCTTGGGCTAGTTTCCTTATTTGCCGCCTCCGATGCATCCTGCTTATATTGGTTCCTTCGAGTTCTTTGTCAAGAGCCTCAAAGTCTTGACATTTCAAGGTTGTACCTGCAGGGCACATAGAAGAGGAAGAAGAAAAAGAAGAAGAGTTACTAGGTGAGGGACTTTTAAGGACATTCCCCTCAACAGTTTGGTCTTTGGCAGCTTTTATGTCATCATTAGGGTTAAACGTGTACATAGGGTCTTTTGGGTCTTTCCCTTGCTTAGACCATTGGGGGGTGCTTTTAATGTCGTCACCCTCATTGGACGTGCCCCGAGCAGAAGATGGCTCAAGGACATCCTCTTAATGAGGTGAAGGAGGAAGAATGATTGAGCAAGGGATGAAATCTTGTAAGGTCGACAAGGGAGGAAGAGGCCTGAGAAACTCTTGCTTGACCGACAGTTGAGGAGGCTTGTTCCTTTTGCGAGCAGCCCTTAGGGCCCGTCTCTTCCTGGTTACCTATGGAGGTGTTTGGTCAATCTCACTAGGTTTGTGAGCAACCCTAGCTTGACGAACTGCCGCACGTTTTAAGGACTTGAGTCTGCTTCGCCCATGGTAGACTTTCCATGGTTGGGATTTTGAGGGTTCAGCAGGATCTGAATCATCATTAGACGTGTCTTGTGTTGTGAGGCCCCCTTGCACCGGTGAAGCAGTGACTTGGGGACAAACTTCTTCGCATCCCTATATTTTCTTCACGATTATGTCATGGAAACTGGAGCACTCACTTAGGTCATGGCCCCATATCTGATGGTATGGGTGTTTGAACTCATTTTTCAGCACCTTGGTCTCTGATGTGGATTAAAGAGGAAGCGAGTCAATAAAGTCTGACAAAACAGTGGAAATTTCAATAGTCTCATAATGGTCTTAAAACTAGTCAAGATCTTCACAAGAACTTCAAAAGGCTACCTTCCAAGTTTCATCGTGATCAGATATATCTAAGGTAGTGGACATAAAGAAACAATTTCAAAAAAATTGGCCTCTAGAACCCTGAAATGGACCCCATAACTAGAAATATATTCTTGGTGTGTCAACCAGCAATGGGACCACTGTCATTGGATCTGGCATGGTAGAAAACCTCTATTCAACGTGTTTCGGCTTAATTGGGCACTCCAGGATAAAGTTATGGGTAAAATACCGAAAAGGGGTAGGCCGCACACTATTTCTACGTGGCCACCCTGCACCAAAACACCATTAAAGGTGATTGTTTTCACAGTCATGGGCATTAACTTTTAAGGCCCAATCTCACTCGTTCCAAGTCGGATAACTCTCAAATTTGGTGAGCATGTTCGTCTCCTCAAGATGAGCATTTCTATATATGGTACGCCCCATGACGACGCTCGACCAGGGAGAAGAACTAGAGAGAAGTTGCTCATCCATGAAACACGTTGCAGAAATTTTAGCAGCAGCACGCCTCACTCTGGCAGCCAAATCATGATGCTCGTATACCCGACACGAAACCAACTGCATTATGTGCATAAGGTCCGAGGCTATCTCCTGTCCAAACCCTACGTACGATGAAGGATAGATTTCACACACGGAAGCATCGAATCTGTTGTAAATTCCGACTGCCAGATTTCAAGATTCCGGCCAAGAACCCAATATGATGAAATCTTCGTCCGGACATGAAATCAAGTTGCGATTATTGCCACGCGATCATGACGGCATGCTCAGTGCACTGCAACGAAGAAATCATGAAAAAGAAATCTAGGAATGAGCACACTTTCAATCCAAAGTTTTCAAGATTCATCTAAAACTCAAGTCTCATGATCATGGCTTAAAAACATGATTCATGGCTCGAAGTTGGTATCAAATCGATCGCCATGGCGAGCTCTAAACGAAAACAATCATCTTTCTATCAAATATCAAAGCAACCTCGGATCATTCATGGAAGATCACGTAAGATCTCGAACAGCAACAGGGACTGTTCTAAAATTCCACACATTGTTAGGCAGGCGCAAAACAGTCTTTATGCACCCATTTTTAGAATTTCTTTTAATTCAATTAAAATGTAATTATCTTCAATTTTAAGTAGTTTTTGGATGTACACCCTTGTTTGGGCCCAATTTTATATAAATATGCAAAGCCTCATTGTAAAAAGACCCCCCTTCGATTCAACTTTCGTTCAGTCATTAAAATTTTGCTTATTGCTTGAGTTCACAAGTGCATCTTAGAGAGAGAGAGAGGAGAGAAAAAAAGGGTCGATACCTTTTGATAAAGTAATTTTCTCTCACCTATTTTCTCTCTCATCTCCTTCTCCATCTTCTTCTCATCTCTATCTCTCTTTCTCTCTCCTCTTTTCTCTCTTTTTCTCGTCTGTATCTCTCGTTCTCTCCTCTCTTTTCTCATCTCTATCTCTCTCTCTTCTTTCTTCTTCTGCTGTCTCTCCCCTTCTATTTCCTTCTTTCATCTTTATCTCTTCCCTCCCTTCCTCCTTTGGTATATCATGTCTCTATTCCCCAGCTTGTTCTTCTCTTCCCTATTCACCCATGGCGGACCTCTGTCAAAGCCCTTTCTTCTTGCTTGTGTCTTATCGCCCTCTCTTCTTCTTCTAACACAGCCGGCAAAGTTTAGTGACGCCTGTGTTCTCTCTCCTCTTCTTCTAACACATCCGACAAAGGCTTAGTGTCATCTGTGTGTTCTCTCTCTTCTTTGTCAAACACAGCCGGTAAAGGTTTAGCATCGCCTGTGTTCTCTCTCTCCTCTTCTTCTAACATAGTCGATATAGGTTTAACACTGCCTGTCTTCTCTCTCTTCTTTGTCTAACACAACTGGCGAAGGTTTAGCACCACCAGCATTCTCTCTCTCTTGTTCTTCTAACACTACGAGCGAAGGCTTAGTGTTGTTTGTGTCCTCGCTTTCTTCTTTGTCTAACACAGCCGGTGAAGGCTTAACGTTGCCTGTGACTTATCATTCCTCTTCTCCTACCACAACCGGCGAAGGCCTAACGCTGCTTGTGTCTCCTCCTTTCTCTCTCTTCTGTCGCACTTGAAGAAGCACATTGTCGCCTGTGCCTTTTCCTTCTTCTCCTTAATTATCATAGCCGGTGGGGACACATCGCCGACTAAGTTTTCTTTCTCCTCCTCTCATTGTCGTTTATGTCTGTCCTTACCTCATCTTTTCCCTTTATCCTCTCTTATGCTCTTATTCTCCCTTCCTTCTCTTTTTCCCCTTTTCTTTCAATTCTCTTGTCCTTCATCTCTTCTCTCACTTTCTGTTCTTTTTCCATCTGTCTCTTACATCGTTTGATTAAAAAGGGTCGAGATTAGCCTTCCATGGTATTCCTATCGTATAGCCATAATGTCGTTGTGCCAATCAGAGTTACTATGCCTGCTTTATCACCATGATAGACTAACCATCGTGTCTAGCTAGTCAGTATTGGTATTGTCGTTGAGTTATAATTCTGTTGAGCCGGTCTGAGTTATAAGGCCCATTTTACTGCCACGTGAGGTCAATTACTTACCGGTTTAGTCACTGTGTCGGTCTCACCATCTGGTCAAATTTTTCTCACCCCAATCTTAATTATCTCATTCTTCTCTTCGTCTTTTTGAATGTGCACTTGTGTACATTCGCCAAAAGGCAAGGTGGGTCCCTTGACCCACTTGTCTTATAACATTTGTCATATGTGTGTGATTACGAAAACAGGAGAATACAGACCAAGGGACGTGATTCCAAACCAATTTTACGACTGGGGGCTTTTCTCGTGATCTAAGAGGGTGCTCACGCAAGCCCGTACGGGTAAGTCCCAAACCCACCTTAAATTCCTCTCTCATCGGTTAGTCCACTTGCCCATGTTCTTGAATGAGGTTCCCAAGAGAGTTATCTCAATGTCCCTGGTCACCCTAAAATCCGAGACACATGTCGCCCAATCATCTGGATCCAGAGGGTGAGATTGAGGCACTTAACCAAAGGGCACTAATGGTTCTCAATTCCCTGAGCATGGCATTGGGGTTGCCTTGCTGGCTTTGGTGTGATGAGGCCTTCTTGAAGCATCATGACAAACAAGGCACGAAGGAGGTCGGGTGCTTCATCTTCCTCATGGATGTGTGCTGCCCGATCATCCAGATCCAGAGGGAGAGATCGAGGCACCTAACCAGCTTGGCAACTCCACTGGGGACTTACTACCCCTTAGTCGGATCTACTTGTTTGGCTAAGATTCTCCTTATTTTCTATATTTGCACTTATGGCTTCCAGGTCCTATAACCCATTCATCTGGATGGGGGGTTTTCTTATCCCCTCATTCGCGAGTATCCCCAAGGAACAAGTTCCTCGAACTTTGCTCTCAACCTTCCCTTTGAGTAAAGACCCTGCTTCTAGCTCCCCAGTCCTAAATTGGATAGGTGTGAGGTGGGACTTAAAGGTCCCTCACTCCCAGTCTCCTCACTCTGGTAGAATCCCCATGCATAGGTGACACACACACCACCACTCACAATATGACCCTGTCACTGACAAGTCACTTGTCGGTCGTATTACCAAGGTATGCCGGAAGGCTGCCCAGTCCCTCTCAATAAAAGGAAACCAAGTTGTCGTTACTTCAGTGGGTCGCCGTAAGGCTACCCCCCACATTCTTGCACCACCACGAGCCTCTATCCGTAGAGGCTCCACACATCAAGGCAGAGACCCGCCGGTCTCCATCAATCGCACACACCACAAGGTTCATGGGTCATCCACTAGAGCTACACCTCGGGGCAACCCTTATGTTACCTCAATTCAGCATCCAGGATCAGACCTCCCAAGGCCAAGTTCTGCACATGTTGTTCATATGCATCCCACTGCTCGAGGCAACGCTGTCATTGCGCCAACTCGAGTACACACAAGACGACCTTCTTGCCCTCCTACTCAACACCCACAAGCGCACCCTGTATGGGGAAGGCCTCCACCTATTCTCTTGTAGGCACTTGCTCGTAGTTCTCGGCCTCCTAAGTCCAGACCACTTGCTCAAGCCTAGGCTGACCCCCACGTACACATGATCCTTCTTTGTGGGGCTCACATGTGTCACCCTCATAGACAGCCCCTCACCCTCGACTCATGCATCCTCACGAGTCAACCCAACTCTTGCCTGCTTCCCCTTCGTCGAGCAAGCACCTCCAGCCTTGGTACCTGAAGACCATCCCCAAGAGTACCATCCTGAACCAGCTCCATCATTTCGGTCATGTCTCTGGGGCCCACAAGAGATCTCGGGGCAAAGACCTGATGGAAAATCAAATCCTTCATCCTCCCCCAGGTTAACTTCAGTCCTTGGTCCTCATCCTTTGTCGCACTTGATGGAGACAAACCTCTCTTGTGCAAGAAGAGCCGACCAGCCGCAATCCCGATCACAATTTTGGAGAGAGGTCCATCAAAACCTCAAAACTAAACGTGATAGGGGTTTGCAAATTCTGACCAAGGAAGTGACCAAGGCAGTCGGGGCAACTAGCTCTGATACCCCTCTTCGCTTGAATCCCTTCTACCCTCTTCAGATGACAAAGCCTGAAGAAGAGCTCCATGAGCTCTGCACTATGGTTAGTGACATAGAAGATGACCCAGTCACTCGTCGGCCATGGTCCCAAGACTGTCGAGAACCAGTCCTCACTCGATCAGTATACAAAACTCGAGTTCAGTTGGAGCATGGTGACCCCCTGCTGGCCAATCTACTGTGTGCGACTCGTCAAGCTTGCAAGCCCTTAACTGAAACTAAGGCTGACCTCCATAGAGAAACAATCAGCATAATGGTTATAAACGAACCTGACTCACAAGAGGAGCTCTGGAACAAGTTCAAAGATATGGTCCGTGCACTGATGGAGAAGATTGATCGTATAGACGTTGCACGACAATCAGCTAACCATGAGGTCAATTCCCATCACTCAGATGGTGCGCTTCCAAGGCAACCCCCTTCCTCTGCCTCACTAGACAATTTTGTCCCTCTCCCCGTCTCAAAGGCAGACATCGATGCTATGGTGAACCATAGCTTAAAGAGCAGACAAATTCTGGGGATACAGGATGCAACGCCTTATCAGAGTCCGTACCCTTCATACATTGACCGGGTCCCGTTTCCTTTAGATTACAAGAAAGGGAAGTTTCTCCTATTCAATGGAACCACATCCCCGAACCAGCACATTTCCCACATCCAACCATTGTGTCAAGAAACAACCGTTGATGGGAGACTCCTTCTCCGTCAGTTTTTTGAAACCCTTGACGGCCCAGGTTTTCAGTGGTATGCTCGAATTCCCTCAAACTCGGTACATACTTGTGAGGAAATGGAGAAACTATCCCACTAGTGTTTCTATGAGGTCGAGAGAGAGGTTCAAACCATTGAGTTTCTCACCCTAACCCAAGACCTCGATAAGCCCTTGGACCCGCTCATATCAACATGGGGAAATTTGGCTGCTCGCGATCCCAATCCCATGCTTGAGAAGGAAGCAATCCAAACTTGTGTACGATTCATGCGACTTGAGATTGCTCTACATGTGGAGGCCTCCAATACGACCTTCATGTCAGAGCTGATCTCTAAATCAGTCTGCAAAGAAAGCCTATCACATCACCATGGCGGGTCCCGACAATAGCCTGCAAGCTCAGGGAACAACCAGGGCAACGGTAGCTCTCGGACTAACACCCGGGGCAGCCAACAGAAAGGAGAAATAAGTGCAGTTGTCACTGTCAGTGATCCAAAGAAGGCTCCCTCCCAAACTTTGGACCTCTCCAAAGGGGTGAGCACAGCGAAGACAGCGCCTCAAGTAAGCAAGCCACAACAGTCATACAACCTAGTACCCCAACCGGTGAATCTTAATCGGGATGACTATTAGGCCAAGTATAGGAACAAGGTCTACCCCTTTGAGAAGAAATGGGTCCCTGCACTATTCCAATTATTGTTGGAACAAAACATGATCAAGCTCCCAGAAGCCAACTTCCCTGAGCAAGCTAGGCTCGATACTCAGATGAATTACTGTGCTTAACATCGAAGGATCAATCACCCCACAAATGACTACTTAATGCTAAAAGATATTATCGAGGCCCTTATTCAGAAGGGTTAAATCAAGCTTGAGGACCTAAAGAAGGCATTCAAGGAAGCAGAAGCCTCCCATGTAGTGACAATCCAATAGGAAGACGAAGCTCCAAGTATCCTTCACGCCTTTTTTGTTATAATGCTTCAGGAATGCCAATCACACCGAAACCGGCAAGGCATCCCTGATGCCTTGCCCAGGCAGCTGAAGACCGTTGGTGCTCATATCACTACATATAAGGCCACTACATGTGAGAATGCACCAGTTTCCATGATATATTCATAAAGAGAATGCGGGAATGATAGAAGTTTTACAACGTTCTAGTAAGTGATCCCCAAACCACTGCTCCACCAGTGCAAGAGGACCTCCCAATGCAAGACCTTCGTGGTAATGATTCAGATTTGACTGAACCCTTGACTTCCCAGCGATGAATAGTCCACCACGGGCAAAGCAGACTCAAGTCCTTAAGACAAGAAGCAGTTCACCAAGCTAAGGCTATTCACGAGCCTAGTGAGACAAATCAAGCACCACCTCAAAAAACCAAAAGGAGACGGGCAACTTGGGCAGCACACCAGAGAAATAAGACTGCTCAACCTCCAGTTGAGCAGAAATTTCTCAGGCCCCTTCCCGCACTGCCAACTTTACTGGACTTTATCCTTGGCACGATCCTTCTTCCTTCTCCATCCCAACAAGAAGACGTCATCGAGTCATCTTCTCCTTAGAGTACTTCCAATGAGGGTGACGACATTAAAAGCACTCCCCAATAGTCTAAGTAAGGGAAAGGCCTAAAAGACCCCCTACACGCGTCCAACCTTGGTGATGACGTAAAAAGCTGCTCAAATCGGTCCAATGAGGGGAATGACTTTAAAAGTACCACTTTCTGACCCTTCTCCTTCTTCTTCTTTTGCTTCTCATCCTTCCTCTTCTATTTCTCCTGCAGGTACAACCTTGAAATGTCCAGACTTCGAATCTCTTGACAGAGACTTCGAAGGAATCATCATAAGCAAGACGCAACAGAAACAATTGAAAAAGACGCTAGCCTAGGCAGCAAGATTCTTAACAGTTGCTGATGCCCTGACAGCTAAAGCCAAAGCAGAGCCATCTTCTTCAAAGAACCACAAAAATTGAAGGTCAAAGAAACCCCAGTGGCCCCCTGAGCTCGATTTTGAGCAGAGACTGAGAGAATCAAGGGGGTAGAGCTTTTACACTCTGGAAGCTTTCCAAATGGTACAAGTCTATGAAGTACTAGCCAGCACGGGGCAAACGATGTAAACACCCATGCAAAGACTGTGTGATTTGTACGAGGACACTTCTCTCCCCAATATGGGTTAATCTCAAATCCCTCTTAACTTACAAGACGAGCTCTTGCAGCCTGATAGGTCTTCCACGCTTGAGGTTGAGGCTTTTGTCGCTCGGTTCAAGAAAGGTGAAGAAATCATGACCTACCCAGGAGCCTTATTGGAGGCAGAGATGTCAGGAACATGGGTCTCTGCACTTGAGGTTGATGAAAAGGCCTCTGAAGAAGAGTTGCAAGAGGCCTCAGAAGAATGAGAAGCAGGCGGTCAAGCCACAACTAACGAGCTCGAGGAGATAAATCTTGGAGACGAAGTTGACCTCAAGCCCACTTTCATCTCGAAAAATATGTCTCCAGAAGGAAAATAAAATTTCCCTACTTTCTTGTGAGCAACAAAGACGTCTTTTCTTGGCATTACCATGAGATGCCCGGTTTAGACCCTCAAGTCCTTGTTCACCATCTCGGCATTGATCCGACTATTAAACCTTTCAAACAAAAGTTAAGGAGGTTTAAGCCAGACCTCGAAATGTATATAGATGCCAAAGTGATGAAACTCAGACAAGCAAGATTCATTCGTTAAGTCAAGTGTAGCAAATGTTGTTCCAGTCAAGAAGAAGAATGGGAAAATTAAGATTTACATCGACTTTCACGACCTAAATACTACCTATCCAAAGGATGACTTCCCGTTGTTTCAACGCATTTTTCAACACTATGGTCCCTAATGCGGAATAAAGAGGAAGCAAGTCAATAAAAGCCTACAAAACAGTGCAAATTTTGAAAATCTCAAAATTTCCTCAGAATCAGTCAAGTTCTTCGTAAGAACTCCAAAAGGCCACTTGCCAAATTTTATCGCGATCAGACATGTCTAAGGCAGTAAACACAAAGAAACAATTTTGGAAACATTGGCCTCTAGCACCCTGCAATAGACCCTGTAACTAGAACTATATTTTTTGTTCATAAATCAGCTATGGGACCATTGCCATTAGATTCGACAGGGTCGAAAACCCTAAAGGATCAAGTGTTTGGCTTAATCGATCACTCCAGGACAATGTTATGGGTAAAATATCGAAAAGGGGTAAGCTGCACACTATTCCCGTGTTGCCACTTTGCACCAAAACACCATTAAAGGTGGTTGCTTTTATAGTCACAGGAGGTGATTTTCAGGGCCCATATCTCACTCATTCGGAGTCGGATCGCACTCAAATTTTTTGAACGTGTTCGTCTCATCAATAAGAGCGTTTCGATATATGGTATGCCCCATGACGATACCCGAGTAGGGAGAAAAACTAGAGGGAAGTTTCTGATTCATGAAGAAAGTTGTAGAAAATTCAGTAGCGGCACGCCTCACTCCGGTGCCCAAATCACGACATTCGCATACCCGATCAACGCGAAACCAATTGCATTATGTGTGTAAGGTCTGAGGAAATCTTTGGTCTGAACCCTGTTGTGATGAACAGATGGATTTCACACACGAAGGCATCGAAGCTGTTGTAAATTTTGCCATCGAATTTTGAGATTCTGGCAAAAAACTCAAGACGACGAAATCTTCATCCGGACATGAAATCGAGCTGCGTTTGTAGCAACCTGATTGTGACGGAATGCTCAGTGTGATTCAATGAAGGAAATGAAGAAAAACATCAAGAAAGAAGCACACATCGATCCAAAGTTTTCAAGATTTATCATAAATTCAAGTCTCATGATCATGCTTAAAAAACATGATTCATGGCTCGAAGTTGGTATCAAATCGATCGCCATGCCAAGCCCTACAAGAAAACAATCATCCCCCAACCAAATGGGCATCAGAACAACCCCGGATCAATCATGGAAGATCACGCAAGTTTTCGAGCAGCAGTAGGGACTGTTATAAAATTCCACACATTGTTAGGCTGGGACTAAACAATCCTTTTGCACCCATTTTTAGAACTTCTTTTAATTCAATTAAATTGTAATTATATTCAATTTTAGGTGGTTTTTAGGCATTCGCCCATGTTTGGGCCCAATTCTATATAAACATGCAAAGCCAAACTGTAAAGGACCTTCGGTTTATTTTCACGCAACCATCAATAAAGTTTCAATTTCTTCTTGAGTTCGTGGTTGCGTCTTGGAGAGAGAGAGAGGAGAGAAGAAAAGGGCAAATACCCTTCGACAGTGTAACTTTCTCTCTCTTCCCCTCTTTCTCGTTCCTCTTCTCTCTTTCTCTCTCCTCCTCTCTTTCTCTATCCTCTTCTTTCTCTCTATCCTCCCTCTTTTCTCATCTCTAATCCCTCTTCTTCTCATCTTTATCTCTGTCTTCTTTTGATCTCTATCTCCTTCTCATCCTTATCTCTCTCTCTTCTCTTCTTCTAACACAGCCGACGATATCTCGCGCCGCTTGTGTCCTCTTTCTGCTCTTCTTCTAACACAGTCAGTGATGCCTGGCGCTGACTGTGTCCTTCTCTCTCTCTCTGTTGTTCTTAAACACAGCTGGCAATGCTTGGTGCCGATTGTGTCTTTTTCTCTCTTCTTTTCTTAAACACAATCGACAATGCTTGGTGCCGACTGTGTCTTTCTCTTTCTTCTTTTCTTAAACACAGCCGATAATGCCTGGCGCCTATTGTGTCTTTTTCTTTCTTCTTTTCTTAAACACAGCTGGCAATGCCTGGTGCTGACTGTGTCTTTCTCTTTCCTCTTTTCTTAAACACAGTCGGCGATGCCTTGTGTCAACTGTGTCTTTCTCTTTCCTCTTTTCTTAATCACAGTTGATGATGCCTGGCACCGACTGTGTCTTTCTCTTTCTTCTTTACTTAAACACAGCCTATAATACCCAGCACCGACTGTGTTCTTCTCTCTGCTCTTTTCTTAGGAGAAGGCTTAGTGTTGCCTATGTCTCCTTCTTTCTCTCTCTTCTATCGTACTGGTAGAAGCACATTTCCACCTGTGCCTTTTCCTTCTTCTCCCTAATCGTCACAGCTGGCGGGGACACATCGCCGACTAAGTTTTCTTTCTCCTCCTCTCATTGTCATCTATGTCTATCTTTACCTCATCTTTTCCCTTCATCCTCTCTTACTCTCTTCTTCTCCCTTCCTTCTCTTTTCTCCCGTATCTTTCTATTCTCTTCTCCTTCTTCTCTCCTCTCTCTTTATGTTCTTTTTCTTTCTTTCTCTTACCCTTTTGTTTGATGAAGAATGGTCAAGATTAGCCTTCCATGGCAGTCCTATCATTTAGCCATAATGTCGTTGCGTCAGTTAGAGTTACTGTGCCCGTTTTATCGCCACGACAGCTAACCATCATGTCTAGCTAGTAAGTGTTTACAGCACAAAATCGATCGATTTAATGGTGAAGATCTCTCAAATCTGACACTTCAAAATGATAAAAATGAAAACGAAAAGATATGGTAGAGAAACTGGGAACAATTGAATTCAGATCTGAGATCAGATCTGCCCAAAAACAAGCAGACCTGCTCTCATATCTGTGGATGAGCCAGCGTGATCTGAAGCATTTCAAAATTATATTTTCAATAAAAAAAAATCAAAATTAGGTCAAAATAAGATAAATACAATAATAGAAAAGAGGAAATGAAGGAGAACAAAACATCGAACCAGGCCGGATGGCCCGAGCCATCAAGGGCTCGCCCATAACCGAATTGGTTCCTCTTTCCCTCTTCTGATTCAAGTGACGATCAGCAAGTTTTTGTGGTAGTAGGGTGGTTGTGCCCTAATGTTAAGTCTAAGTTTAGGTTTGAGGTGCGGGGCTGAGAGTTCTCTCTGTATCTCTCTGTCTCCATGGTAGTCTAGGGTTATATCTCTCAGATTTATCTTTCTTGTTTCTCCTAAGGTTTCTCTTTCAGCTTAAAGTTTCCAAAAGTCTCTTCCCTCTCCAAACCTCTCATTTTTCATCCTTTTATGGTCACCCAAAGTGAGTTCATCTGAACGAAGGATTTGTTGGGGCAGAGTTATCTTGTAAGCAACAAATCCCTTGGTCAAACTAATCTTTAATTTTTTTAAACTTTGGATTTGAGCAACATGGATAGAACCACGTGGCCAAACCACCCAAAATATGATCATAAAAACACGAAAAATGATAAAAACGTGTTTGGGGAAAAACATGATTGGGGGACACGGCTGGGGTCGCCCGGGCGACACGCCTATTGTCCCCCAAGGCAAACCTGGTCAAAATTGAAATTTTTTGATTAATCTGTGTAAAACTGTGTCTTTTGAAGCTCTCAAAAAAACTATGGGTCAAAACAGATTTTTTTAATATTTTTAATGATTTTTTTTGTAAAACAATGCAATTGCAAGATGACTTGGGAGACACACCCTAGTCAACTGGGCGACATGCCCCGTGTCGCCCAAACCTAAACTTGTAAAAATTGATATTTGTTAGAATTTTGGTGCCTTCCTCAACCTCTTATGAAGATATCAGAGAAAATTTGGGTCAAAACATATTTTTTTTACTATTTGTAATGATTGTTTCCATAAAACCACGAGTTTAAAAGATTTCGGGTCAAAACAAGTATCTGCTGGGTTCTGGGCTAGCAGAATGGTTCCGGCTCATAGGCTAAGTTGTGTGACCTATGGATTCTGAGTTTATTAGGCCAATTTTATCCTAAGGGTTAGAGAAAACCACAGAAATTGTCAGATTTAAGCGAGATGTCTACAGTTCGTATTGGTACTGTCGTTTAGTAGTAGTTCTGTTGAGCCAGTCAGAGTTATCGAGCCCGTTTTACTGCCACGTCAGATCAATTACTTACCGGTTTAGCCACTGTATCGGTCTCACCGTCTCATCAAATTTTTCTCAGGCCAATCTTAAATCTCTCATTCTTCTCTTCCTCTTTTTGAATGTGCACCCCAATCTTAATTCGCCCAAAGGCAAGGTGGGGTCCCTTGACCCACTTGTCTTATAACATTTTTCATATGTGTGTGATTGCAGAAACAGGAGAATACAGGCCAAGGGAGGTGATTCCAAACCAGTTTTACGATTGGGGGCTTTCCTCGTGATCTAGGAGGGAGCCCACGCGAGCCTGCCCGAGTAAGTCCCAAACCCACTGTAAATTCCTCTCTCATCGATTGGTCCACCTGCCCATGTTCTTGAACGAGGTTCCCAAGAGAGCGATCTCAACGTCCCGAGTCACCCTGAAATCTGAGACACGTGCCTCCCGATCATCTGGATCTAGAGGGCAAGATTGAGGCACTTAACCAAAGGGCACCAATGGTTCTCAGTTCCCTAAGCATGGCATTGGGGTTGCCTTTCTTGCTTTGGTGTGATGAGGCCTTCTTGAAGCATCATGATAAACAAGGCACGACGGAGGTCGGGTGCTTCATCTTCCTCGTGGACTATCATTATGTGGGAAGTTTCTACTGCCTCAAATGCCTTCTTTAGCTCTTTGACTTTTTTCTGTGCCTCTTATGGATTAGAGCCTCGATGATGTCTTTGAGTGTGTAACATTCCTCTATGGGGTGGTTAATCCGTCGATGGTAAGCACAATAATTTGTATGAGTGTCGAGACCAGCTTGCTCGGGAAACTTGGACTTAGGCAGCTCGATCATGTTCTGTTTCAATAGCTGTCAAAGAAATGTGGGAACCCATTCTTTTTCAAAAGGATAGACTTTATTCTTGTTTCTGGTTCAAGAATCATCTCGATTAAGGTTCGCAGGTGGCGGTACTCGGTTATATGATTGCTACTGCTTACCACCTTGAGGCATTGTCTTTGCTGTGGCTACCCCTTTGGAGATGTCCAAAGTCTGAGAGGCAGCCTTCTTTGAATTGCAAATTGTGAAAGCTGCACTGATAACCCCTCTTTGCTGATTGCCTAGGGACTCAAGGTGCTGAAAAATGTCTTCAAACAGATAGAAAGAAGAGAAAGAGAGAGGGATGAAGGCTAGCTTGGCTTTCGCTTGACCTTTCAAAATGGAGAAGAGATGAGAATGAAATAAAAGAGAGTGAAATAAGAGAGAGAGTGGAAGAGATAGAAGAGAAAAGAAGAGAAGAGAGATGAGAAAAGAAGAGAAGAGAGAAGAAAAGATGGAAGAAAAGAGAGAGGAGAAGAGAAAAGAAAAGAAGACCCACCGTCCCAAGGGGAAGAGAGAGAAGAAAAGACAGGTTGTGCACAACAGGTTCACCCTGCTGTCCCAGGGGGAAGAGAGAGAAGAGAAGAAAGGTTGGGCATGATAGGTTCACCCTGCCGTCCCAGGGGGAAGAGAGAGAAGAAACGAGAAGAGAAGCGAAGAGACATGAAAGACGACTTAATCTGTCATCCACACAAGAGGGGAGAGAGAAAGAGGGGAAGAGGGAAAGAAAGAGAATCATAGGCGGCGGCTAATGCTGTCGATCATGGGGAGGAGAGAGAAGGAGAGAGAAAAAGAGAAGAAGACATAAACGGTGGCTTATGTTGTCATCCATGAAAGAGGAGAGAGAAAAAGAGAGGAAGAAAGAGAAAGACATGGATGGCGTCTTATATTACCGTCCATGAGTGTGGAGTGAGAAAGAAAGGAATAAATAGAAAGAGAGAGAAAGACATGGATGGTGGTGTATACTACCGTCCATGAGAGTCAAGATAGAAAGAGAGGAGGAAATAGAAGGAGAGAGACAGACATGGGCAACGGCTTATACTGTCATCCATGAGAGAAGAGAGAGAGAACAGAGGCAGCAACGAGGCCCACTAGTAGGGTAGGGCCCTCGCTACCACCTCACAGAGGAAAGAGAGACAAAGAAGAAGAGAGCAGAGGCAGCAACGAGGCCCACTAATAGGTTAGGTCCCACACTGCCACCTCACAGTGGAGAAAGAGAGAAAAAGAAGAAGAAGAACAGAGGCAACAATGAGGCCCGCCAGTAGGGTAGGGTCTGCACTGCGACCTCATAGAAGAGAGAGAGAAGAAAAAGAAAGAAGAGAGAGAAGAAGAACATGGGCGGTGGCTGAATCTGCCACGTATGAGAGGAAGGAGAAGAAGTCAGAAGAAAAGGGGGAAGAAGGACATAGCGGCAACTCAGTCTGCCTCCGATGAGAGCAGAGAGAAGAGGTGAGAAGAAAAGAGGGAAGAAGGAAGGAAGAAGAGAGAGAAGGGAAAGAAGAAAGAAGAGAGAAAAAGAAGAGAGAGAAAGAAGCGAGAAAGAAGAGAAAAAGAAGAGAGAAAAAAAAGAGAGAAAGAAGAGAGAGTAATATAAGAGAGAAATAAGAGAGGAGAGAGAAGGTTACCTCAATGGATCCTAAGGGTATCAACCAAAGTTTTCTCTCTCCTCTCTTTCTCTCTCCAAAGAAGGAAAACGTGACCCAAGCTTTTGCACTTTAACTCAAAAATTTTATGGAGCAAAAAAAAAGATCCATGTACAATTGCATCACATGTATTATAGAATTTCAATCCGAACATGGGTGGATGCCCAATTTTTGACCTAATTGACCTAAAATAGCATTAAAATTAAATATTTAAAAATAAGAAAATAGGGGGAAATGACAATTTTGGCCCATCCACAATTCCTAGAATTTTGGGTTCGTCCCTCCAATGGGGATGCACGATTTGCGATCTTTCATGACCCATTCAAGGTCTTTTCGTCCTCCGTCGAGCCAAAAGATTATTACTTTCTTAATTGGCTCGATAAGACGGTCGTTTTGATACCCATTTCGACGCATGGATTGGGCTTTTGAGCCACAATTTTGAGATATAAATATTACGAGTAACGTGCGATCTTTGGTTCAAGATCATACTCATTTCTCGCTATTTTTCCACGATTTCTTCACTGTATTTTGACGAGCATACCGACATGAACATTTTGCAATGAACGTGGCTCGATTTGATGTTCGAACGACCATTTTTCAAATTAGTATTTGTGCTAGAATTTGGTTTCTGGTGGTCGAAGAGTACAGCAACTTTATACTTATCGTGCGGCCAATCTGACCATCCATCATGCGCAAGGTTTAGCTCGTGTGAAACCCTTAAGGCTGAAGTCGCAATAAGACTGGTTGCACACCGATCTGACACGCGAGCGTCGTGATGTGACCACTCGATCAAGGCATGTGCTTGCTGGAAATTCTACAACCTTGAGTCGAATTGCAATATTCTCTCTAGGTTTTCTCTTGGCTTGGGCCACATCATAGATTGTGCCATATATCAAATCAATCAGGCCGACGAGACGAACATGCTTCAAAAATTTGGGCTCATTTCGACCCAAGACGAAGGAGATACAGGTGTCCAATGTTGAGCCCAAAATCAAATGGAAACTGGTTCACTGAGGTTACACTGTAATAGTGTGTGACCTACCAGTTTTGGGTAATTTTGCCATAACTTGGTCCAAAAACATCCAATCAAGCCGAAACTTAGTCCTTGGAGGTTTGCTAAAGTTCTAGATCCAATGGCAGTGGTCTCACAATCATTTGATGCTCTGGTGATAGGGCTATAGTTATAAAGTCCATTTTCGAGGCGCTAGTGGTCGATTTTTCAAAACTGTTTCTACATTTGCACTGCCTTAATGTCATCGGATCGTGACGAAACTTGGTAAGTATTCTTAAGAGACCCTTGGCCACGTTTTTTATCGTTCTTGGGCCGTTCTAAGACTGTCAAAAATTTCACTTCTGAATCAGGGTTTATTGACCTACTGCTTCAGTGGTCCACAAGCATCTTGGTACCTCTGGGACAAGGTCACAAACTGCTCTCTCCTTATTCACATCGGGGAGACAATTGTTG
Organism: Amborella trichopoda; assembly: GCF_000471905.2. The sequence continues at coordinate 77,649 of NW_006499969.1, read as the reverse complement.
AAAAATACCCTCAAACAAAGGAAATTTTAGGGTCATGCCTTTAAGACTGTGCGTGATGCAGTTTAGCATCATGTCATCAGGACGTTTTTTATGTAGTTTAACATCGTGCAGCTTGGATCATTGCCACACAGTTTAAGGTCTTGCAGCTTGGACTATTGCTAGGCAGTTTATGGTCATGTGGATTGGACCATTGCAACACAGTTTAAGATAATGTGCTTTGGACTGTTGCCACGTGGTTTAAGGTAGTGTGGCTTGGACCGTTGCCTTGGAACAATGGTTTTTTCAAGTATCTCCCGTTGATTGCGGGCATAGCTTCTTCACCTTCAGCATTAACCAACACATAAGCTCCATTAGGAAAAGCCCTTTTCACCACGAATGGTCCTTCCCATTTTGATTCGAACTTACCTTTTGTTCGATGATGAGTAATGCTTGGTCTCCTCACCATCAGAACTAGCTCTCCTTTCACCAATGACCGTATTCGAATTGATTTATCAAAAGCCCGCTGCATACCGTTTTTGTAAATCTCAATGTTTTGTTGTGCCTGCAGTCTCCTTTCATTGAGTGCACCAAGCTCTTGACAACGAATATCAAGTTGTTCTTCATCCGTCATACCATAGTGGATTGCTATTCTAAGTGAAGGCAACTGAATTTCCAAAGGCAGCACAACCTTACCCCCATATAATAGAGAGTAGGGTTTCCACTGAGTTCGAACTCGAGCTGTCATAGGATAGGCCCATTGGACTTTAGGAAGCGTTTCCTGCCAATCCCCTTTTGTGTCAAAAATGAACTTTCATAAGGCATCACAAAGGGTCTTGTTTTCCGCCAAACCATTAGCTCTTGAATGGTACAAGGTCGAAAATTTCCACTTAAACTCGAACTGATTGATCGGGTCAATATCTAAAGTGATCCGGTTAGGTACACTGAATCTACATATGATATGTTCGCACATAAATTTGGCCACTGTAACTCCTAGGAATTTTTTTGAGAGGGATGGCTTAAGCCCACTTAGAAAAGTAGTCTGTGGGAGAAAGTATAAAGACCTTCCCTAAAGAGGATGGTGGCTCAATAGGACCTGTAATATTCATACCCCACTTAGAAAAAGGCCATGATGCTACTGTCAGGTGAATAGGTTCACGAGCTTGATAAATGAAGCTCCAATGAATCTAACACATTGGGTAGTTTCTTTCAATCATAAGTGAATCGACACTCATAGTAGGCCAGTAATAACCTACCTTGATGATCTTGTTATATAGCTTAAGGCCAGACTGATGCATCCCACAAACTCCAGCATGAAATTCCTTGAGTACATGGTTAACATCTTTCTGATCAATGCACTTAAGCAGCATATCATTTTAAGAGAATCAAATCAAAATACCATCACGACACACATATCATGTGGCTGACCTTTGGATCTTGTTCGGTTCAATAGGGTTTTCAAGATGCCAATTATTCTGCAAATAGTCATTCATAGTAGTGCGCTAGTCTACTATTGGTTCCACTTCTGCACATAAGGGATTCTAAGATTCCGCCTCTTCTTCTTCTTCTTTCTCTTCCTCATTGATCACAGTAGGATTATGAGAATTTCTCGAGGCTTGCATGGCCTTTATAGCTGCAATTAGTGGCCCGAATGGGTAAGGAGGCCATTCTTCAAACAATTGCATTGCATCTTCATTATCAAGCTTTGTAGAAAATTCAATACATCTCCATGCAGCTACTCATACTAGTGTTGGCTCTTTCAGTGGAATTTGAATTTTTGAACCCAATTTGGCTGGTGCATCAGCTTGTGCATTGAGCCTTCATGGTACATGTTCGAGAGCAAATTCTTCAAATTCTACCATTAGTGACTTGACGGTATTGAAATAAGGTTTTAGGGCATCTTTCCTGTCATATACCCTTTGAGATGTCTGACGACCAACTCTGAGTCTCCATAAATGGTTAAGTATTTCAGGTTCACATGGGAAGCAATCTCCAAACCTATGATGTGTGCCTGATATTTTTCTTCATTTACGTCTTTATCTCTAGGAGAGAGAGTGATAATGGGACTAGGCCATCACGAGGGGTGGAAAACACTACTCCAGCACCATCTCTTTCAGACTGAAAGGGCACATCAAAGTGAATATTCCAATCATATGAAGCTTCAATATGGAATACTTCTTCATTCGATAAATCATTAGATAAGGTAGAATCAGCTGGGAGAGGGTGTGCTGCCAAGAAATCTGCAAGGGCTTGACCTTTAACATCGTTTTGCGGCACATATGTAATGTCAAACTCAATGAGGAGTAGTGATCATTTCGTAAGTCATCCCAACAGACAAGGGCGTGACAAGAGAAATTTAATGGGGTCAGCTCGAGAGATGAGATGAATCGGTTGTGCAATACAATAGTGTCTTGCTTCTGTGCTGCAAATATCAAGGCTAAAGATATTTTTTTTATGGGAGAGTAATTCACTTCAGGTCCTTGCATTCTTCGACTAAGATGGTATAGAGCTATCTCCTTCCCTTCATCATTGTTTTGAGCCAGCAAGGCACCAAGTGACTCATCCAGTGTAGTCACATATAAGATGAGAGGTTTCACTAGGATTGGTGCAGAGAGAATAGGAGGTTTCAAAAAATAGTGCTTGATGTCTTCAAAAGCTATTTGACATTCCTCGTCCCACGCGAAAAGGCACGTCTTTCTTCAGTAGACGAGAAAAGGTTTTCACCGTACTGAAAGATTTGAGAAGAATCTTCAAATATTTGCAAGTTTGCTGTGAAGAAATCTGAGCTCTCATAGATTCCTCAGAGATGGCATTTCTTGAATAGATTTAAGTTTGACAAGTTCGATTTCCAAACCTCGATACCTGACAACATATCCCAAGAACTCCCCTGATCGTACACCAAAAGCACACTTCAAGGGATTCATCTTACATTGGTGAAGGCTAAGTCTTTCATTGACTTTCCCAATATTTTCTATATGACTATTGCTTTCATTTGAATTTACTACGAGATCATTTATGAAGCATTCCATTTCTTCATGTAATATATCTTTGAAGACAGTGATCATAGCCCTTTGGTAGGTGGCTCCGGCATTTTTAAGGCTGAAAGACTTCATCGTGTAATAGAAAACCGCGTTAGGAGTTATGAAGGCAGTAGACTCTTCATCTTCTGGTGCCATCCTTATTGGATTATGCCCTGAATAACCATCCATAAAGGAAGGCCCAGAATTAGTTGTTGAATCAATCACTAGTTCAATCACAGGAAGAAGGAAGGCATCTTTAGGACAGGCTGCATTCCAGTCACAAAAGTCAATACAGACCCTAATCTGACCATTCTTCCTTTTGATTGGAGCAACATTAGCTAGCCATTTTGGGTATTTGACTTCTCTTATGAAATTTATTATCTTAAGTTTGTTCACTTCCGCTTCAATATGGATTTCCAAGTCAGCTCGAAACCTCCTTGACTTCTGTTTGACATACTTAACGGATGGGTCAATTCCCAACCTATGAACTGCGATCTGAAAGTCAAGATTAAGCATATCTTGATAATGTCAAGTGAAGATATCTCGATTGGCTTGTAAGAATTAAGTGTACTCCTTCTCTTTAGGAGATGGGTCTTGGGTCAACATCATCACCCAAGTTAACCTCTTCTAAGTCATCTGTTGTGGCTTGACCACCATCTTTGAAGACCTCTGGGGCTTCTTCTATTTCCTCTTCATCAAAGGGAAGAGAATCACAAGTTTGTTCATCCACTTCAAGCACTTCAACCTCTTGCTCTATAGGAAACTACTGAGGAATGATTTCTTGAAGAACAGATTCAAAGGGAGACAGTGATAGTCCTTGAGATGCTATCACATGAGAGATTTAGGCAATGAAGAATGGCCATGATAATAAACTAGTGTGCCCCGGGGTAACCAAGGCCCTACTTTTTAGTATGATGAGACGTTATGGTCTTGATAACTGCAAAGGGTGTCAACATCCCTTTACCATCATTCAACCCTTGATTCCTTGATGGTTCATAGTCCATCCTTCTCATGATCAGATGAGCTTTAGAACTATACAAATCCCATTTTGGCATCATTGAAGCATTGATAGATGAGTGACTATGAGGATTCTCCTAGACATCCATGATTTGGGTTTCTGGGGTGAAACCAGGTAGAGGAGCATGTTGGAATATATTTTTCATCATCATGGGTTCCCGGTCAATAAAGCCTAACAAATAGTGAAAATTTTGACAGTTTCAAAATAGCCCTAAAACTAGTCAAGATCTTCATGAGGATTCTCAAAAGTCTCCTGTCAAGTTTTTTCGCAATCCGACAAGTCTAAGCCAGTGCAGATTGAGAAACACTTCTGGTAGAATCAGCTTCTGGCACCCTGAAATGGACCCTATAACTAGAGCTATATTTTCGATGTCTCAATTTGCTATGGGACCAAAGCTATTGGATTCGACGCGGTTGAAAAACCCCAGGGGTCAATTTTCAGCTTAAACGGACATCCCAAGAAGAATTTATAGGCAAAAGAGCGAAACAGGAGGAGCTGGATACTATTCCCGTGGGGCCACCCTGCAACTCAACTCTATTAAAGGGACAGTCACAAATAGTGACTTTCACCGCTTATATCTCGCCCGTTTTATATTGGATCATGCTCAAATTTGGTGAGCAAGTTCGTCTCGTCAAGACGAGCATTTCGATATGTGGTACGTCCCGTGACGACGCTTGAGTGCGAAGAAAGACTAGAGAGAAGTTGCTGATTCGTGAAGAAAGTGTAGAAAAATCAGCAGCATCGTGCCTCGCTCGAGCAACCAAATTGCGCTGCTCACGAGCTCGATAAATGTGAAACTAATTCTACCGCGTGCATAAGGTCTAAGGCTATCGTTAGTCCGAACCCCGTACATGATGAATGGTCACATTTCGCACATGAAACTAATGAAGTGACTGTAAATTTCATCGTCGGAATTCTAGATTCCAGCCACAACTCTAAAGTTGCAAAATCTTTGTCCGAGATGGAATCGAGCTGTGTTTGTTGCCACGCGATCGTGACGGTATGCTCAGTATGATACAGAGAAGAAATCAAAGAAAAACATCAAGGAACTAGCACACTATCGATCCAAAGTTTCAAGAGTTATCCAATTTTCAAAACACATGATCGTGGCCTAAAAACACGATCCATGGCTCGAAGTTGGTTTCAAATCGATCGCCATGCCTAGCCCTGTAAGAAAACAATCATCTTTCAATCAACCGGGTAGTAGGGTCTAGCACGTTCTAGGGCAGTAGTGTCCAGCACCGTCTAAGGGCCCGTGACATCTTCCTTCACGAGCTTTCTCGCACATTCGGTGCTTATCACCTTCTGCGAGCTTCCTTCACGCATTCGGGGCCTATCGCCATCTGCGAGCTTCCTTCACACGTTCGGTGCCGATCTCCATCTGCAAGCCTATTCCGTGTGCTCTCTGCTCATCACCGTCCATATGTTCCTCTTTGTGTCCCACGCCTATCGTTGTGTGCCTTGTAAAGACCTATCGTTATGCGCTTAGCAATTGGCTATTGTCGTGCGCTTCACAAGAGACTATAGCCGCCAACGCAGGGGTGTGCTGCCTTCTTGGGTTGTCAATGGCGATGCCTAGCACCGTCTGTAGTTCACTGTTCGCCTTCTAGCTGCGAGCAGTAGTGTCCAGCACCGTCCAAGGGTCGTGACACTGCTATTCCATGGTTGTGGGTGGCAACACCTAGCGTTGTCGGGACCCCATCTCTCTGTTGTCTCGTGCCTTCTCCTCATTCTTTCCTCCTCTGATTCAAACCCACTTCTTTACATCACCCTAATTTCTCACATTCTTAGCCACACGAATGCGCATTATCCTAAGCCAAGGGTGGGTCCTTTGGCTCAGTTGTCTTGCAAATTTACCATAGTAGTGTCGTGCAGAAAAACAAGGAGATTGATGGTCAATGGAGGTGATTCCGAACCAGCTGAAGCAACTGGGGGGCTTTTCATCGTGATCTAAGAGGGTACCCACGCGAGTCAACCCAAGTAAGTCACGGACATAGGTGAAGTTGGTGCCCACCTCAAATCCAAAATTCCTCTCTCACTAGTTGGATACATGCCCTTATTCTTGAATAAGGTTCCCAAGAGAGCGATCTCAGGTCTCGAGTATTCCGAACTCGAGACACATGTCACTCAATCACCTAGATCCGGGGAGGCGAGATCGAGGCACCTAACCAGAGCAAAAATAGGTTTTGGATGTGTCACTTCCTTTATCTTAGCTTTTCCCTTTCTTATAATTTCAACTTAATTGAGAAAGTCTTACACTTGGTCTTTCAATTCACTAATGGTATCTAGTCTTTGAACTTCATGTTTCTGTTAAGGAGAGTAGATGAAGTCATGGGAAGGGGAAAAAGGACTACTCGTCACATTTTGATGAATAAACTGGTTTTCCATGTAAGGGTTGAAAAGTGCAAAACCTTTTGAGAGTTATGACTATAACTGGCCTAGTTCATGAGGTAAGCATTGTCATTCTCACTTTCGAGGACTGGGATACACAAGACCTCAGGAAATTGTAAGACTTTGAAATGGTCATGTTAACGAGGGGTTTAGGGTGTGACGTAAGCAGCGTCCTTCTCAATGAGCAAAACCTCTGGTATTTGCAATACCTTATGTTGATTTTGTGTGTAGTTTGAGTTGGGGACTAAGGTGAGCATCATTCTCCTCTCCTGGAGAGACTGTAATGTGTAAAACCTTTTGGTCAACTATTTGGTCTATCTCTTGACGTGCGACCTCAGCTTCTAAGAAGGGAATGAGGATATGTAACACCTTCATGTCACCATGAGCATAAGTGACTGTTGATTTTAGAGGGATTGAATCAGATGTTCCTTCTTCTTGACTTGCTCAATTTGAGACACCATCGGCATGGGTTCTTGTGGGGGTGGGATAAAGGATGAAGATTCGTCCTTATGGCCTTGGGACATCACTTCTACTAGGGAAGTGGGGAGATTTCCATCAATGGGTATCAAAGGGGTCACTTTTCCATATCTCTTCTCCTCTTGAAACATGTGATTAAGTGATCCTGCCATGTCTTCCACATCTTCATGAGAGGTTTGAGTAGTCTCTCTCAGATTAGGATTTGTAATGGCTTTCATAGGCAACATCATCTCTTGAGAGCGTACTGGGTCTTTAAAATAGTACTTTGCATCAACATAATATGACTCAGCAATGGTAAATTGTTTGTTATCAGACTAGACAGTGTGTTTCACTCCATCTCAACTATATTTGAAGCACTGATGGAGTGTGGATGGAACTACCCCATGGTCATGTAGCCAGGGACGACTTAGATAGATGTTGTGAGAAGCTTTTGTATCAGTAACATGGAACAGAGTACAAGCATTCAAGTCCCCAATTTTGAGCTTGAGGAGGATAACACCAGCTAGTTTCTCCCCCGACTGATTAAATCCTTGAACTGTCAATTTTGTAATCTCGACTTGCTCAACACGTATCGCAATTCGTGAAAGAATATTCTTATGCATGAGATTCACTGCTGATACCTTGTCCCACATGATTCGGTTGAATTGGAAAGTACGCAGTTCACCAGTTACAAAGAGAAGTTGGTTATGGAACCTTTCACTTAACGGAAGGTTAGCATCAGAGAAAGTGATTGCCATACAATTGTTAAGGATTGCAAGGTCTACCCCAATCTGCTCAATCTCTGTCTCATACACTTCAGGCTAGGAGAGAGCTTGAACCAAGGCCATAAGAAAGTTACTTGATAGCATGAGAGCATCATAAGCACGCAAGAGAGCTGGGAGTCTCCTCAAGTGCCAAATCACATCATATTTGACTTTGTCGACTTCAAGAAAGACAACTCCTTGTTTTACCAATGGTTTTTAGAGTGACAGGTGGTAATGGAGTGGTTTTGAAGAGGAAGGATTTGCTAAGTCACCAAGTAAGGGTCAATTGTAGTTGTGGGAGAAGAAAGAGAAGGCTGGCTGGGTTGCGTAGCCAGAGGAAGTGTCAGAAAGACAGGGCAAGATGAATGTTTTGATCGTTCGGGATTTTTAAAGAAGGAAGGTGAAGGATTTGCGTAAGGGCTTGGTGGTGGTTTTAGATATTTTAAAAAAGGAGGTGGTTTTTTAATGGAAAAATGTGGATATAGATAGGGAACCAATGGTGGTCTATGGTATTTTGGAAGTTTAGGCGGAGCTAGTCTTTGGTTTGGTTTGACTTTCTTTCCTGATCTCAACCTCATCCAGTCAACTGCAACCGCCGTGCTTCCCTCATGAAACACCAGTATGTGGTATGCTTTATAATTTGAAGAGTTTTCTCCATTCGAGTTCTTGCATAGTTCCCCCAGGTCAGGCTCTACAGGCCATTCAGGTTTCTTTTCAAGCCTTAGCTTTAAAAGTCGATTGTATACGTCTTCTGGAGTGGGACAAGACTTGTCCTTTTTAGCGGTGGAGGCCACACATCTCCAACATAAAGAATCCGGCCTTTTGAGCGGCCATTCCTTATCTGCTTGCTATGTCGTTTGCTAGTATTGCAGAGTTTAAGCTCTTCATTCAGAGCCACAAAATCTGGGCACTCCATGGTGAGTTCAGAGAGAGGTTGTGAGAAGTACGAAGCGTTTGAAGAATTAGGGATGGAAGAAGGGATAGAGCTTTTAGGGTCATCACTTGAATTGGACTGAACCAGGTAGCTTTTGGGGTCATCACCTGAATCAGACTCAAAAAGGTTTTTAACATCTTCACTCTCTTTTGATGTAATCGAGGACCTTTTAACATCATAACCCTCATTGGACGATTGTAGGGGATCTTTAAGATCATTACCTTGCATGGACCATTGAGGGGTGCTTTTAGAGTATTCACCTTTATTGGACTGTTCTGAGGTGCTTTTAATGTCCTCAACCATATTGGACGGGTATTGCATTGTTCTCATAGTTATATATTGAACTCCCTCAACAAAAAGGACTTTCCTTGGGATAAAGTCATACAAGTACGGAGAGGGGGAGTGATGGGAAGGAATGCTTCTTCAATTGGAAATTGCGGCAATGTGGCTTTTCGACATTGAGCACTCGAAGGCCGTTTGTTCTTTTCCTTTTTCTTAAGAAACATGGTCTTTCGAGTTTGTGGCATAGGGACCACATTTTCTTGCCGTATGGCCTCCCTCCTAAGGCTTTTCATCTTACCACGGCCATGGTGTTCCTGCCATGACTTAGGTAGTTTGACTAGAGCTTCGAGAATAGGAGCTTCCGGGGTTTCATGGTTGAGAGCGTTGCTATACGTCATGTTTGATGTACTTACACCTACCACACAAATAAAGAGAGAACCGGTAACGACTCAGTCCTACTGGTACACGAAACACTGACAGACCAAAGTCATGTCGTGAAATAAGTCTCGGACTAGGCAACTTGGGAGGAATGCTATCGCACCACAAAGAGGCCCTATAACTGTAGCCCTATTCTAGCTACTTCAGAACATTACCAGACCATTTCCATCACACTTAGAATGTCGAAAAACCCTCGAGGACCAAATTTGGGCTCAATCAGACCACCCAAAAGTGGTATACACTCGGACGGCCTCAAAATGGATAGGTTTTACACTATCGCAGTATGGGTTCACTGAACCAGACCCCAAGCACGAAGACTGCGACATTGCATCTCTAGATGGACTGCGAAGAACCTACAGTACCTTCATTAAGAACCAGAGAAAGTTCAAACTTTGACATATTCTAGATCATGCCAGCCCCATCATTTTGACCCAAGGCATGCACTGTGGCTCGACCTAGAGTCAAACTTCATCTAGAAATAAGGTGACCACAAAACAAGAAAAATCAGGGTTTTTAAGAAGAAGACATCTCGAACCTCATGAAGCATAGCTCAAAATCCGCACATGGGATCATGGCATGGACGAGTTCATTGCAACCACCTCACGACGAGTTGCAAACTAGAATAACAATTGTACCTCATCCAAGGCCCTATAAGTACAGATCTCCAACTTGCTGGAAACACAAACCCGCTCAGTCGCCAGGATCCCTTTTCCCGATGACCTCACAAATTAGGAAATGCTACAAATGAAGACCAAAGCAGACCAAACTTGATAAAAAGGCTGTGATAGTCTCCTCTTTCACATGCAGGAAGAATGAAGACTCAAAGCATCACAGGTCGAAGGGCATTAGCGACCGAAGTTCACGTATCTGGCTGAACTTGCACCACGTGGGAAAAGGCTCCCTTAGCACAACTAAAGGGCATCAAAATGCTCAGAATAGAACAAGCACTGCGGATTTAACAACAAATCAACCGAACCATCACTACAAGCCCACAAGAAATCTTCCCAGATCTGATAACGGCAGAAGGACCCTCAAGCAAGGATGGTTTCGTCATTAGCATAAAAAGTCTCATGGGGGTTTTGGTCATTGCACCTAATTTTGGTATTTTATTGAAATCTCTTAAATTGTAATTAAGCCCTTTTTTTTTAGCATTCACCCTTATTTGGTGAATCCTCTATATAAGCAAGCTTAAGTCACTTGTAAAAGGGCGGATTATTGATCATCATTCATAGCTAAAATAGAGGAATAGTACTTGTTTTCACTCGTCTCTTGCTTCTGAATCTTTAATCTCGTCGAGAGGAGAGAAAAACTTTTTCAAAGAGAGAAAATACCCCTGAGCGCACGGTCACATCCTTCTCGGAGCGAGAAAACATCTCTGCCAGTGCGAGCACGTTCTCTTTCTCTCTCAAGATGGGTCACATCCCGCGCCCTTTCTCTCTCTCTTCCTCTACACATTGTGTGCCCCAAGCAACAACCCTCGCCCACAAGGGACTCCCGGTCATGAGCATGCCTGCGAGTGCTGAGCCCTGATTTCTCCCACACCTTCCTAAGCCAGCCAAGAGGGAACCATCATGAAAGGGGGATAGCCGAGCCCCATTGCGGTTGCAAGAGAGAGAGAGAGAGAGAGAAGAAACCTTTTGACCTGAAGAGAGCCCCCATCCAAACCATGCTGGCAGACAGTTAGAGGGCTTTGTCATTACTTTAAGAGGGCGAACTGCCATGGCATGTGCCACGAAGCCCAAGCGATGGGGCAAGGGCACAAACGCACCGCCCCCATCGTAAAATATCTTTCATTCTTGGTTCCTATCCGCTCATAGGAGAGCCCATGCACCCATAGGTAACCAGCATGCACGGATCCCCTGTGGTTGATTGAGAGAGGGTCTTACACCCCTCGCATGGGCCACACCACGCTATCGTGCGAGGACCGAGGCAAAGACAAGACCTCGACCAAGCGTGAACCTTCTCAGCTATCTTATGCAACAAGGCTTCAAACTCTTGAGCAACCTTTTGGTGTCAAGGTGGGGTGCCATCAATGAACACCACCATTTCTTATGAGCTCATCTAAGATAGCTCGGAATCCCCAACAATTGAACAAATTGTGTCCCTTGATATGATGATACTGGCACCACAAGCCCTTACATTCTTCTTTGAGGCGCTTTGGCTTCTTAAGAAAACAAGGTGTAATCATCTCTTGCTTTATCAGCATATCGAAGATGATAGGAAACATGTCAGAGGATAGCTCATTCATGGGGACACCACGAGGTTGTTCCTCTTGAATTGTGAGCATGTGCGATGCTTCCATTATTTCACCTGCCTTTTTGAACTCATCTCATTGCATTCTCTCTTCTTCCTTCTCAGTGTGAGAATTTGAAGGCTTCTTGGTGCATTTTCTAGGGTTACTGATTTAGGTGGTTCATGAGTTCAGATTGGTATGTTCACAATAATTCATCTTTCAACTATGGACTCTTGTATAAATGTCCTAAAACTCGAACACTAAGATACTTCATGGCCCAATACTTAGTGAAATGGACACCAGAGATTTTCAATTCCCTAAAACAAATTCTTGGGTTATCTTGAATAGAGTGGAGTGATCAACCCTTTTAATGCCAACATTACAAAAAGGTCCGGAAGAAGATTCGATAGTACTTCCTCAGGTTGCAAGGTCTACAGTGGTTCTTCTTTGACGGTAACCACGTGCGAAGCTTCCACAGTCACGAAATATTTTCTGAGATTTTCTAAATGAATTTGTCCTTTTTGAATCAGAGCTTCGATATGGTCTTTAAGATGAAAACAATCTTGGACACGGTGGCTCAACATTCGATGGTAAGCACAATAATTCTTGTGATTGGTGATTCGCACCTGGTCTGGTCTCCTTTGTTTAGGAAGAACTATTATCACCTATTCCAATAACATTTAATCATACCCTGTTCCAACAGTATTTTTAAGAGAATTGGTATTCAGGCTTTTTTAAAACTATATTGCTTGTTCAATATTTGCTCAAAGAGATTGGGCTGGTATAGATTTTGTGGTGGAGACATCCTATTATAAGCCTGAGGGTAGAATTGTCGTTGTTGGGGTTCCCCTTGACCTCGGAATGGTATTATTCCCTACGAAGTGTCTAATGTCTTGAGAGGTGCGACATTAGTAGGAGGTTTAGGAAAGAGGGTGTTGCAGTAACTGTTACACTGACTGTCTTTTTGTGTTAGCCAGCACGAGGGTTCGACATGTTATTGGTGATGTTTCGACCTTGTCTTCCCCCTGAGGTCAGAGTCTGAGTTCCACCATGGTGTTTTAGTAGACTCTCCATTTTCACTGCCTTTGAAATTATTTTCAAGAAAGTGGTGGGAATAGATGCTTCGACATGAAGGGAGATTTCTTTCTTCATGTTTCTAATCCATGTTTGTACACATCAATCTCAGGCATGGGGTTACTTTGGTATACTATGAGATCCCTCCATCTCTGAATGTACTCGTTTACCATTTCATTCACTCCTTGAGTCCTAGTGAGAAGCTCTATGCCTTAACTTCTTGTTCCATTTCATAATAATATTTATAGAACAGGTGCTCCATTTCTTCCCAAGAATGAAAAGAATTTAGAGGTAAGCACACATACCATTTGAAGGAAGGTCCGACTAGAGTTTCCACAAACTATCGAAGAAGCAGTTTGGGGTAAAAAGTTGACTCTTGACATGCTGACACGAAGTCTGCCACCTGTTGTTGAGGTGAGCCACTGCCATCAAATACGAGATTTTCCTTTCTAATAACTAAAGGGAAAAGGGACTTAATCAATGAAAGGTGAGTAAGGATTCCTGTAGTGAGTATTTTCATGGGGATTTAAAGCTTGTAAGCCTTGAATGATTCGATTGATCATATTTTGAATGTCTACTTAGGTACTTGCTGGGAAAATAATTTGAGAAGCTACATTAGTTTAACCATCAAAAAAGACTGGGGAATGAGAGGCCTTCAAGTTGGAGCTATAGGAGGAGGTTGACGTCTCCACTCTTCTTCTTCAAATTCTAGATCAAGAGGAGAGTTCACTTCTTGGTATGAAGATAACCCTATTGGTTGAGAATTTTCTATCCCTTTAAGCATGTCCAGTATGTTGTTTATAGTTTCATTGAAATGTACCATTGAGTCTTCAGGACCATCACCATCCTGACTTACCACCATCACATCAACTCGTTTGTCAGAGCTGAGTGACTCGGATGGGGATGTAGTTCTAGTTCTCTTCGTACCTCTATCTGGCAATTTATGTAATAAAATCTCAAACTACTCAAAATGGATATAGAATTGCCTTAAGGATTGGGTAATTATGGGCTCTTGACGACCTTGGGGCTGTAGTTTCGATAAGTATGGTGTAAGACGGCCTTGGGGCCATGGCTCGAGCCTGATAGGCTCGTGACGACCTTGGGGCCATATCTCCTTTTGTTGTGGCTCAAGACAGCCTTAGGGCCGTAGTTCAGACGAACTGGGTTCATCTTCTCGAACTTCTACAACTGAGCATTGAATAATGCCACTCATTTCAAGTTTCACTGTAGTTTTCAGTGGGTAAAACATGTTCTTCTTTAGTAAGTCTTATGAGGTTGAAGACTCCGACTTCTTCTTTATGAGTGGCACCTTAATGCCCTTCTACTGTTTAATTAGCAAGATTTAGTAAATCTATTCCCAGAACTGGAGTTGGATATGGCACCCTGATTGATTGGTCTTTCTGAAGGAGATTAGAGTGAAGTGAATCAATTCAGCTAAAGTATGGTTTCCTGTAAGTAGGGAACTCTAGGTCAACCTTGCAAGCTTGGTTATGTTTGAAGAAGGGAGGGACTGCTCCATTGGCCTTGAAGGAACGATCTTGTCCTGAGTCCAGCCTCGAGGACCAGCATGAACATATGAAGGAGAATGAGTGGTCAAGCAAGTACTCGAAGGGAACTTCATGGAGTACCAAGTTGTCATCGGTTTTGAGGTAGAAGGAAGCATGCATTGCTAGATTTTCCCCTTGAAACCAGAAATAGCATTGGACCTGCAAGTGTGAGCGATATCCATAGAAGTGTTGCGGGTGGGCTTGGGAACTAACCCTGAGTGAAGCGAGAGATCTGGCATTTGAAGTGCCGACCTTTGCAGTTGCAATGGTCTTAGAACCACCTTGATTTCCATGCATGTGCATATTTGTTCGTGACCCTTAAATGATTCATGGGTCGTCTGCTCTTTTGAGTGCAGTATACGGATTGCCCCAAGCAGGATGACTACTATGCAATGCACAAGTGGCTTGAGAACCACTCTTAGTGGGTACGAGTCTTAAAAGACCCAAAGCAAGTGAAGTGACGGGGGTGAGCTTATGTTTGCCCCATTTCATCATAATAATGGCTGAGCCATTTTCCATGACATGTTTAAGTGTGTCGAATGGCTTTGGAACCATAAAAATGCGATGATCTAACAGTGAAACCACTAGCATTATGTGTGTGGAGTACGATTATTATCTATGTGAAGTAAAGATGGGGTTACTTTGTGGTTACCCACTGAAGTGGTGGTTTCAAAAGAACTGACCATATAAAGAGAGGGAGTGGTATTAGAACCACTATTGAGCTTATGACTAGTAGGGTGTCTACCAATAGTAGTGTAAGCATGAAGGGTGGTGGTTTTAAGACCACTCATGCAATTGACCTCAATGGACTTGCCTTTGATGGTGGTAAAGAAGGAACAAGGGGTTTGATTACCCTTTCCCGAGTTGTCCTGAGCCTAAGCTCCGGTGCTAGGGTCAACGAGACCACTCAAGAGATACATGGTAGTAATACATTGAAGAATCTTACGTCCCATAAGTACATTCATGAATGTGGGGACGATGAAGTCCCCAATTCAAATAAGAGAGGAGTAATTAGACTTCATAGGAGTTTTTATATGAGAGTGACATGAAATGTGTGTTTGAGAGCAGACCGAACGAACAATAGGGTGGCTTATCCCAAGTGGAGTCGCCAGGTGGTGGGGCTAGATCCACCTGTCTCGGGCTTCTCTCAAACAACTGCCTGACCTTCACAAGCACGCGTGCTGCTCATGAGTCATGTGCGGATAGGTATGTCCAACTATGAGAAAATTTTAATACGATGAAGAGATGGACTCGAGCACCTCCCTCACCGTGGTTTGGGAGTTTGTGGGATAAGCCCAGACTATTTGCCTCTTAGATGAATAAACGAAAGCCCTTCGACTATTCAGAAGTGTGGTTTGGACACAACTCCCTCTTGAAACTCAATACTTCACCTCAAATCTCAATTTAAAATTGCTAATGAATTCTAGATAGAATGTACTCTCTGATGTGCCATTTTATAGGTGAGTGACTCTATATTTGGGGTTAGAATGATTAAGGGGATAAGAAAGAGAGAGAAGAGAAAAAAGAAAAATAATTAGTGAATAAGGTTTGGAAGAGAGAAGAAGAAGAAGATAAGAGAAGTAAAGAGGTGACCTAAAGAGAATCAGGCAGCCTCCCGGCGTAACCTCTCCTAAGAGGTATTACCGGTGATAATGAAAGCACCAAGCTTGAAGCCTTAGTACCCGAAGGGTTTGGAAAGTGGAGTTATAGGATTGAGCCTATAACTATACCACTAAACCAAAGAGCCCCCCGAAAGTGGTCAAATGAGAGAAGAAAGAAAGAAGCTTCTTAGAACCCGAACACTATGTAACTTGGTGGTTAGAGTAGCAAAAGGGTCAGAATTTTAAAGAAAGCTGACTTAGGATGACCCCACCTGAGTGACCGAGTGCATGAGAATAAGTATCTCTTACGACCCGACTTCACTGTACAAGATGGTGGTTAAACCAAGAATTAGAACCCTAGGGAACTATCTCAGGACGACCCCAAGTCAAGTGCTTAAGAAGTGAAAGAAGAAACCAACAAAGAAAGAAATAGAGAGAGAAGAATTATAAAAATGAAAATACAATAAAGAAAATGAAGACCAAAAAGGTATGATTTGGAAAGAAGATAATAAAAGAAGGGTTAATGAGATCTAAAGGGGATGATAGTGTGATGAGGAGGTGGGGGCGGATAGAAGTTACGATGGGCTAGGTGCTGATGGAAGTGTGGAAGTGATAGGGGCATGCAAGGGTAAAGATATGCTAGGGGCAGATGGAGTTAGGAAGAGATAGGGGTGTGTAGGGTTGGTGTGTGCTAGGGGCAGATGGAGTTAGGGAAAATGAGAGAGGGTAGGAGAGTGTGGGTGGACAGGGGTTAGGATAGATAAAGGTGGGAAAGTAGGGGCGAAGAGGAGTGACGGTGTTATGGGCATGAATGGAGGGGTAGGTGAGAAGAGGGGGCAGATAGGGTGCAGGTGTAAGGGCGCAAATGGGGGTGTAGATGTAAGGGCAGATGGAGGTTCAGGGATGGTGAAGGCATGGAGGGGTGTTTAGAGATGATAAAGGTGCAGATGGAGGTTTGGAGATGGTAAAGGCACGGATGGGGGTGTATATGTTATGGCGGATGGAGGTTTAGAGATGGTGAATGCACAGATGGGTGTTTAGATATGATGAATGCATAGATGGAGGTTTGGAGATGGTGAAGGCACAGATGGTTGTTTAGAGATGGTGAAGGCGCATATGGCGGTTTAGATATGGTGAAGAAGCGGATGGAGGTTAAGAGATGGTGAAGGGGTTGATGGGTGTTTAGAGCTGGTGAAAGAGCGGATGGGTGTAAGGTGCCTGAGAGCAAAAGGGCGAACCGAGGTGTGTCCTGGACGAGATGAGGGCGATCGAGTTAAGCGGACCCGCTTAAGGCACAGGTCCATCACTTGATGAGAAAGGGAGTGAATAAGACGAGAAGAAAGACAAAGAAAGAAGTCGGGTTTGCCTTAGGCACTGGTCTGTGGCTTTAGACGAGAAAGAGGGAGTAAGTGAGGAGAGAGAAAAAGAAAAAGGGGGAGGGGTGTTCGCACCTGCCTTGAGTCCGTATAGGAAAGAGAGAGGCATAGAAAGAGAGAGGAGAGAGAGAATGTGAAAAAATTGAAAATAAAGAGAAAGAAAGGAAAGAAGAGAGAGAGAGAAAGAAAGAAGAGAGAGTGATATGAGAGAGGAGAGAGAGTTGACCTAGGAGAAGCTTGCGCCTAATTGCGCATCATTCAGTCCCCTTGCATTCACATTAGAGACAGAGGCTTTGGCTTGGTGGGTCAAGACTAGTACCCAAAGCTTAGGTGTATGATGAGATAGTTGGGTTGAGGTGTGGTACATGGGAACTTAAGGTGTATATGGAAGGCTATGGTCCATGAGGGCCTATGGCATATGGTATAGGGTGAGGTGTAGGGTGTAGGCTAAGGTGTATGGTTCTCTACGGTGTATGGAATTTGACACTCTAGGGGTATTTTCTTTCTCTTGTAAATGTTTCTCTCTCCACTCATCTTGGTCTTGAACTTGCAAGCAAAGTAAAACAACAAGCCAAGAATTCACTCCAAATTCAAGATTTCTCAAGAGAGCTATTACAAATGAAGGAGCTTTTTTACAAATTACTTGGGTTTCCTTATTTAGAGAAACCACTAAATAAGGGTGGAATGTTCGAAAACAGTCAAAATTTTCAAAAAATACATAGTTAATGAATTAAAATATTAATCCCATTTTTTGACCAAATGACCAAAATACCCTAAGCACTATTCAACAAATGACAAAACCATCGCTCCATGAGGTGCCTTTTGCTATCGCAATGTCTCAAGAGCTTTTTTGGACATCTATGGTGGTAATTCGAGTGATCAATCCTTGTAGAATTGATTCCAGATCTCTTGCGCACGTTTGATACCCTTTGATCGTCTTGTTACGGATTTTTTAAGATGAAACGCAAATTCAGCCAAGTCCATAAACTTTACAATTTGTCGATTAGGAATTAGGTATGATCTATGATGTTCCAAGCCTTCATTTTAATCACAAATCAAAAGGGACACTATCACGATCATTTTGCAATAAATTTTGTCCATTTAGCTCTTCGTTTAAGCATATTCCAATTTTGGGAAGTCGCAGAAAAATGGGATTCCGACAATCTAAAAAGTTTATCATTTTCGACCTCAAAATTCGTGTCATCCGGCCTCCGATCATATATAAAAATTGTACCAGTCAGTAGCTCTTTGAAGCACGGTCGCAACGGACCCATACTTTCGACAATCCGATACCGAGATTTTGAGCTATGGCCTCTCAATGAATAAGATGTTCTCTTGTATAAATTTTGAATTTTCATTCTTTCAAGCTCATCTTCTCTATAGAAATTCTTTCGTTTCGAGCCACGCCATGACGCGTGCTATATGTTAAAACGATCGGGACATCGAGATCTAGCTTGTGTCCAAATTTGAGCTTAATTGGAATCAAACTGAGAAAGTTATGAGAATTTGAAAAATCATCCCGAAATGAGAAAACACAGTTTCCATTTAATGGAAACTGGTTCATCAAGGTTGCATCGCAATAGTGTAAAACCCACCCTATTATGGTAAGTTAGGCCCAAAATAGTCCTGGAGCATCTGATTGAGCCGAAATTTGGTACATGGGGTTTTCGATGTTCCAGATCTAATAGAGGTAGTCTAGTATTATTTGGAGATACAATGGGGTTATAATAGGATCCATTTTCAACATGAGAGGAACTGGATTTGGGAACCAAGTTTTGTCTCGATCGTATCAAAACTTGTCAGAACACGAAAAAAATTTACGCGTGTCCTTAGGGTATCCAAAACTGCCCTCGCAAGCAATTTGAGGCCATTATGACACTGCCTCAGATGTCGCCTAATTTTAGGCTAATTGCTGCAATGCTCCCGTGATCTGGCAGCTTCTTTGGCACCAGCGGGACCAGGTTACTACTGGTTGTCTCCTTATTCACCTCGGGGATACATAAAATTAAAAATTGACGTATAATGCAGGGTACTTAGGCCTCTTGCCTAATAGCTTTTGTTGTGTCTCTAGTATTGCCACTTACAGAAGGTGACGTGGGAAGGCTTCCAAATTTATTGAGTGGTTCCTTAACCCCCAATCTAGTTTAGCCTAACCAACCTAATCCATCCTATCTTAGCCTAGCATGCCCCAACCTTAACCCATCTAGTCCTAATCCATCCTATCTTAGCCTAACACGCCCCAACCTTAACCCACCTAGACTAACCCAACCAACCCACTTAACCTAGGCTTACCTCTAACCCAATCAAGATCTCACATACAAGCACATCCTTTCTAAGTCTAGAGACAGGCCCAAGAGTTCACGCGACCCAAACTATACAAGTGCACGTAGCTGAGCCGAAGATTGTGAAGAGATCGATTCCAAATAGAGCTGAACAAAAGTCTGGGGGTTTTTCGCGGGCGCTCCAAGGAGCTAAAATTTAAGAGGGCCACTTGCTCTGGTGCATCTGACCCCATCCCTGTGAGGTAAGCCTTACCTTGCACATTTCTTTTGTTTATTCAAACCATTTCACCGCACCGCATAACCCTTATCTAAACGGCCATTGAGGTCACCCATGTGCGCACATGCACGCACACCCTAGGAAGCCCGACACACAATTTCTCATTTTCTAAACAAAAAGAGGGAACCAGTGGTTTTGTGAAAACGTTTTCAAGAAAGCAAAAATTCAACACCAACCAATTAGGGTGGAGGAGCTGCATGGAATGAGTGGGTCACCTGTTGGTGTTGTGGCACTATGAGAGGAGGTTGGTTTTATTGTAAGTGGGATGAAACCGCCTGTAGTTGAGGCACAATGTTGTGATGAGGTCGGCCAGCCAAACAAGTTACATGACTGTGTTGGTCTTGAGCATGGAGAGGACCCTGACCTTGTTCTTTGACTGGGGTCGAAAGTAGGCCCCAGATGTGCTTCCTTGGCATGGGAGAAGCACCGGACTCGGTTTCTAGTTCATTTAAGACTATAGACATGGTTTCTAGCCTAGAACGCACACATGAGGCTCATGAAAAGCTAGAAAATTGTTTGACCCAGTAGACTATAGGTAAATTAGGATCAGGTTGGGAGTTCCTTGCAAATTAAAAGGCTGAAAGCAGAGTAGGCTTAGTGGGTGCCCACGTAAGACCCAACCTACCAGTGAATACCAGGACGAGGACTTACCATACATGAGTTGTTTTTTATGTTAGGGGAAAAGCGCACTCGCTTGAATATTACACAATCCCCAACTGCCCCGCAATAAAAAATATGATTTCTAACAACTTAGGAGTGTCGATATTTGGGGTCTTAGGAAATCTTTGAAATAAAACCATTTTTTAATTGTTACGTGTGTGACTTCTATGTGACAGACAAATACATAAGGTGGGTGCAAAGTGTGTGGTGCACAAGAAATATGAAAGCAAGGCTATCCTAAGATGAAAAAAAATAGAAACTCTTCTACTTATTTACTATTCTAATTGTTTTTATTATGTTTATTGATTTGGATCCTGAAAATTTTAACTTTTTAAAAAAAAGAAAAAAAAAAACAACGAAACAAAGCTCAGGGCACTAAATCCAGTGGAAAACAGGCCATAAGAAGAGCTTCTCACTGCCTCTCTAGAATGTTTGATTCGAATCAACTCGTACTCAGCAAGTGTCTTTGACTCATGCAAAAGGGCATGAGCTGCTTTGATCTGGCACAATGAGTCGGACCGATTAAAATCAGTCCATGAAGCACCACAAGTCAAATTTGTGAGTTTTTTGTAATGATTTTGAACCTTATTTTCTTGGAATTTTTTTTTGGAAAATCATGTTAGGTCAGTCTGGTTGGAAAAAATTCAAGTTACCTGGGCATAGAGAAACAAACCGATTAGGGTTAGATGGGTTGATGAGGTTGGAGTATGTTAGGAAGAGTGAGCTGAGAGACTGTGTGGTCTTTGTTTGTGATGGAGACCTTGAGAGACAGGGCCAACGCCTAATCATTTATACTAGAACATGGCATGCACATTGATAGCTGTTTTCGAGAAAGCGAACCACCTTTCAGGGTGAAGCGTGTGCTTGTGTGAGAGATACCCCCTGTGCTCCATCAAGCAATATATTGCATCAGGTCAGAATGAACTAGGTTTCATCTCTTGGGGGACCCTAAAATCCATATATTGGGACTGCGACCCCTTACCCATTGCCTAGACTTTGGTGACCCACTAATGATTCCCTGCATGGACTGTGGGTCAAGGGCAATGCTAGGTCAGTTTGATAAATCATGTGTGGTCTGTAGTCCACAGTTGGAGATGGAGTGCCCTAGTGCATAGTGATTTCTAGACCATATGGATCATTTTCCCATCAAAGTATTTAATTTTGTTTATTTTAGTATTATATGGTTTTTTAGAGTTGTTTAAATTTTTCTAAATCTCTAGATATTTTATTTATCAAAATTAGATTAATAAAAACAGAAACATTGATTTTATAATGATTTATAATATTCAAATAATTATTTTATATTCTTCTAAAATATAAAAATACTATAATTTCATGGGAGGCCTATTGGAAGACATTTTTCATTAGCATGGGTCCCCGGTCAATAAAGCCTAACATACAGTGGAAATTCCGACAGTCTCATAATATCCCCAAAACTGGTCAAGATCTTCATAAGGACTCTCAAAAGTATCCTGCTAATTTTTTTCATATTCCAACATGTCCAAGGTAGTACATACTAAGAAATAGTTTTGGCAAAAAATAGCCTCAAGCACCCTGAAACTGACCCCTATAACTAGAGCTACATTTTCAATATCTCAATTTGTTGTGGAACCACAGCCATTGGATCTGAAACGGTTGAAAACCCCCAGGGGTCAAATTTTAGCTTAAACAAACACTCCAGGAAGACGTTATAGGTAAAAGAGTGAAAGAGTAGGAGCCACATGCTATTCCCATGCGGCTACCCTGCAACGCAACTCCATTGAAGGGGCAATCACGAATAGTGACTTTCGATGCTCATATCTCACCCATCTCAAGTCGGATCGTGCCCAAATTTGGCGAGCTTGTTCATCTCGTCAAGACGAGCTTTTTGATATGTGGCATGCCCCGCGATGACGCCCGAACGTGAAGAAAAGCTAGAGAGCAGTTGCTGATCTGTGAAGAAAGTGCAACAAATTTAGCAGCGTCGTACCTCGTTCGAGTGGCCAAAGCACGCTGCTCGCGAGCCCGATCTATGTAAACCCACTTCCATCGCGTGCGTAAGGCTTAGGGATACCTCTAGTCTAAACCCCGTACATGATGAACGGTCGGATTTTGCACACGAAGCCGACGAAGGGACTGCAAATTCTGTCACCGAAATTCCAAATTCTGACCAAAACTCCAAGGTTGCAAAATCTTTGTCTAAGCACCGAATTGAGCTGCGTTTGGTGCCCCGCGATCATGACGGCATGCTCAGTGTGATCCAGTGAATAAATCACAGAAAAAATCAAGGAACAAGCACACTATCAATTTGAAGTTTCAAAATTCAATCAAATTTCAAGTCATATGATCGAGTCCTAAAAATATGATCCGTGGCTCGAAGTTGGTATCAATTCGATCGCTCTACCGAGCCCTACAAGAAAACAATCATCTTTCGATCAACCAGGCATCAGAATAATCTCAAATCATCCATGAAAAATCGTACATGTTATAGGGCAACACAGGGACTGTGCTAAAATTTTGTGAATTGTTTGGAATGGGCAAATCTGTCATTTTCTACCCTATTTTCTAATTTCTTTTAATTCAGTTAAAGCTTAATTTCCAGCAATTAGGTTTAATTTTGATCAATCCACCCATGTTTGGGGAAAATTTTATATATGCCACATACCATCATTGTACGCATGAGGACTCAACCCTTTGCCAAAAGAGAGTTTTACTTAATAAAATTTCTCTTTCTTCTCATTGTTGGGTCACATTTGGAGAGAGAGAGTTAGGTGAGAGAAACTTTTGAACCGGTACCCCTAGGCTCTAGGTAAATATTTCTCTCTCTTCTCTTTCTTTTCTTCTTCTCTCTCTTCCTTTCTTTCTTGTTCCTCTTCTTCATTTGAGCTCCTCTCAGAGGCCATGCATGGCAGTGGCAGTGCCGTGCATGCCTCTCCTGTGGTCTCATAGGTCGCTCATGGCGATGGCAGCACCATGCACGAGTTTCTTTCCCCTTATTTTGTTTGTTTCTATCTCTTGACAAGGTCTGCAGACGGCGCTGCTCATTGTCATCCGTAGATGTGCCCTCGACATCTCAGTGAAGATCACTGACGAAAAAACTATTTGCTACCCACAAGGGACTCCCCCTGTTGTACACCTATCGTAGACGGCGATGTCTATCGCCGCCCGCAAGAGGTCGCGGAAACGCCTATCGTCGTTTGCAAACTTCCTTCACACGATCGATGCCTATCGCCATCCACGAGCTTCCTTCGTGCGCTCGGTGCCTATCATCATCTGCGAGCTTCCTTCGCACGCTCGGTGCCTATCGCTTTCCGTAAGCCTCCTTCATGCGCTTGTTACTCATCGTCATCCGCAAGTTCCCCTTTGCATCCCACGCCTATCGTCGTGTTCCTTACAAAGAACTATCGTCATGTGCTTCGTAATTGGCTATCGCCACGCACTTGACGAGAGGCTATCGCCACCCACGTAGGGGTGTGTTGCCTTCTCGTTTTGTCCAACAGCGATGCCCAATGTCGTCCGTAATTCGCTGCACACCGTCTAGCCATGAGGAGTAGTGTCTAGCGCCATCCAAGGGCTGCAACATTGTTACTCCACAGTTGTGGGTGGCAACACCTAGTGCCGTCAGGAATCTATCTCTCTGCCATCTCGTGCCTTCTCCCTCATTCTTTTCTCTTCTCTTTCATCACCCTAACCTTTCACATTCTTATCCACACGAATGTGCAGTTCCCTAAGACAAGGGTGGGTCCTCTGGCCCACTTGTCTTGCAAATTAACCATAGTAGTGTTCTACAGAAAACAGGGAGATTGCAGGTCAAGGGAGGCGATTCCAAACCAGCTGAAGCAGCTGGGGGGCTTTCCGTCGTGATCTAAGAGGGTGCCTACACGAGTCAGCCCAAGTAAGTCACCGAATTTCGTGCCGTTGGTCCCCACCTCACATAAAAAATTCCTCTTTTACTAGTTGGATACCTGCCTTTGTTCTAGAACAAGGTTCCCGACAGAGCGATCTCAGGTCCCGGATCTTCTGAACCCGAGATAGTATCACCCGATCACCTGATCCGAGAAGGCGAGATCGAGGCACCTAACCAAGGCGCGATAGGACTTTTGGGCCAAGCATAGAAAATTACGTAGGGCCCAATAGGTGCCACAATGGGTGGGACACCCCACTTAGGACACTTACTATTTTTTGTAATCTATCTCTAAAGCTTGAGAGATATGTTTGTGTTGTTCTAAGAAATCTTAGGCTTGAGAAAATTTTGAATGATATTTTCATTTGTATGAAAAGGCTTATGCATGAAATAAGAAAGTATAATATTATCATATATTAATTTCTTATTTGAATTGATGGGAAAATTATTTAGGATGTGGGGGATAATTGTTCTAGCTCCTTCCATAGAATGTTGATGGCTCATCTATCGAATGGAGAGTTCATATCTCTCACCCTACTAGTCACCGAAGTTCAATGGTGCATATTCAATCTTACTTGAGTGGCAAGCCAAGGAAAACCGTAAGAAACCCTAATCTTGTTCAAGCACTATAAAAAAAAGGTTGATCGTTACCCAAATCTCTACTCCTTAGAATTTCCATCTCTCTCTCTCTTGATCACCTTGGGGGCATGCCCCACTCTAGCAAAGTCTCTCTATCATCTTGGCAACTCCTCTCCTCTTAAAGAAACCCTAAAGGGGGCATGCCCCACTCCATCTCTCTCATGGTTGCTTTCTTGTCTCTCATCATCTCTCATCTCACATTGGAGCTAAGCTATTGAGTTTGTGATCAAAGGGGTTCATGTTCCATTGATGGGGCTTGTCCAAACCTTGCTTTCCCAGTTGAGATTGAAGGTTGACCATTAGATCTCCCACTATCGAAAGGTGATGACTCAATGTGGGGTGTAAGAAGCCATGTTAAGGTATTATTTAACACCCTCTTTTGTTTCTTGCTTATTTGTTCATTGCTTTCTTTATTCCCAAGCATAGGTTGTATCTTTTCTTTGTTATTGAAAAAAAGTTTTTTGAATGGCTTCAAGTTCTTGAGATCCTAGTTGTGTTCTTTTTTTTATTTTATTTGAAGTTGTTTTATTATAAAAGGACTACTTATAAGTGATCTAAGCTGAGAAGAAGAAAAAAAAAGAAAAGAAAAAGAAGAAAAAGAAAGGAAAATATAATCCGGCTAGATCACAAGAGTCCTTCTTTCAATTTGATGGTGTGAAATTGCAACTCGAGAGCCCCATGGTGGGCACCAAACTATTTATGCGCAGATTTGAAAAGATCGCTAATGAGATCTCCTCAAATTTATGCCAAGTGGTTAAAACTTGATAGATTGATAAAGATGGAGCCGGTGGAATTACTGATTCAAAATTTATGCAAATCTGGCCCCTTTAAATCTGTTGGCAGCGCTTGCTAAAATATCACACCAAATAAACCTATAAAAGCTAAGAAAATCTAAACTTTACTGAATAAATCAAAAGGAAAAATACTAAATAAATCAAAAGAGAAACATAAAATAAACAAAATAAATAGAAAGAAGAGAGAAAACTTACTTGGGACCTAAAACCCGAGGTTCTGGGCTCGAATCCGGCTACTCTTGTGCTCACCTTGAATTTTTTTGGATTGTTTTTTCTTTTGTTGGGAAATTCATTTGGAAGCTCTATGGCTATGAAAATTTGGAGAAATTAGGCTGGAATTTCCTTAATCTAGGTTCTAAAGTTCATAAATGCTATTTAGGATTTTAGAGTTTCCAGAGCTTTTCAAAGAATTTTCCCTATTTTTTAAAGATTTTGTGTGATTTTTCCTAAGATTATAGGGCTTCTAGTATTTTTCACAAATTTCCATTTTTTTTGGATTTTATGGAATTATTTTTATTTTTTGGGAGTTTTTAGGGTTTTATGGATTTTTGGAGATTCTTTAGACAATTTTATGGTACTTTCGGGGGAAATTTATATAGAATGAAGTCCGAGGTACTTTAAAATTTGGTTTTGCGTTATCTTAATAACTTTTATAATTATAAAAATTTGGATTTATCTAACAGTTTAAAGCCTATTTGTTTTGGTAAAAATTTAGCCTTCAAAGTCTTCTAGAACGTTTCAGAGGCGGTCGGGGCCATTAGGCTAGCACGAAAGTGCGATCTGAGCCACGACTTGCATGGCCCATGCGCAATACGACTTCACTAGCACGGGGACCATAATGTTAGTTTTATGAACAATATTGCTGAGGTAATAACTTTGTAACTGTATATCGCATTTGGATATGTCTTGAACCTTTAAAAAAAAGTCTTGACCTCCTCGACAAATTAGACTTTTGGGTGAATTCGGATGTGCTAAGGGGTCCATGAATCTATAACCTCAAGGTGTCGGTTTTAAGGTTTTAAGGTTTCAGACTAACATCCAGGTTGGTCTCCTATTTTTATCAGCCTCAAGGGAATGTAGGATTACTAATTTAAGATCTTTAGATAGGTTTTGGGTAATTCGGATTGCTAAACTACGGAAAATAGTACTCTAAGTCAACTAAGTTGTAATGTTCTCCTAGATTCAAAATTACAGGTTTCTAAGAATCCTATTAGCCAGAACTTCAGAGGGGTTTCTACAATGCATTGTTCAATACTAAGAGTACTGAACAACATATTAATGAAAAAGTCTTGTTTTGTACAATTAATACCGACTTATATCAAAGCAACGAAAATGTTTGGTACTGCAATACCGAACACTAGTTTCTGAAATTTAACGACCTACCTAATTTAAGGATATATTGGGAAAAAATAAGCTAGAAGAAAGAGATATCTACGTAAAATCTAAAAATTTTGGAACATTGTTTAAATGAGTAATTATACTATGAGACCCTCTCACATCCATGTGTGCAGGATTTTAAAAGATCACCATTAAATTTAACACAGATCTATAAAAAAGTTATCACATGGGTGTGGGACTTGACTTTTTTAGAGATCTTACCAAATTTAATGGTAATCCTTTGAGGTCTCACATACATGGATGTAAGATTACTCTTTTTAAATAAACCTTAAATATTCAGATAACAACATGGATGTCCCTAAAACAAATGATAGGAATATCTCGTCTTCTCCAAGTACATGATGAAGCCGTCAGCCAATTACTAGCAGCAACCACTTGCTCGTCCCTCTAATGTAAGACAGGGAGGGCATCCACCGAAAGGGACTGGGAACAAATTTTTGACCATCACTGGGAATCCTCCTCACTCCATAATCCACTGCCCTCTCTCTCTCTCTCTCTCTCTATAACACAGTTAACCTCCGACTCAAATACTTTTTCACACGTTTACATGATATCCTAGTTTTCAACGCTATATTATATTGGTTTCCCTCTCCCCTCCTCCACCGAGTACTCCCATCTGCGGTTCTTCAGAATATATATACACAGCCATCAATCCAAAAGGAAAACTACCTCCTCTCTCTTAACCAAAAAGGAGGCCCTCTCTCTGTCTTCCCTCAGCTAGCAAAGCTCAAATTATTTTAGAATGGGTCTGGAAGTCCCTACCGTGATTCCCACGATTGATTTCTCAGGCGATGTCTGTGATGTTCGCCGTAAAGTGTTGCAGGCATGCGAAGAATTTGGTTGTTTTCAGGCTGTATACAACGAAAGAGTCTTGCACCAAGTTCGCGGCGAATTGTTCGATTCCATGATTGAATTGTTCAATCTCCCCACCGAGACTAAGGTGAAGAACGTATCGGAAAAGCCTTACTTTGGATATATTGGGAAATCAGATATTATTCCTTTGTATGAGAGCCTAGGAATAGAGCACGCACACTTGAAGGAATCAGTGCAAAGCTTCACCGATTTGATGTGGCCTAAAGGAAATCTTCAATTCTGGTAAGACAGACGAGAACCCAAAGAAGCCCAATCTCTCTCTCCCTTTGTCTCTCTTTGCATTTAATCAATCAATAACTTTTTCTACTAATCATAGCCAAAAATAAATAAATGATATATTGCGATATATATATATATATATTGTTCCAAGATGCACTATTTCCGTGACTCAAAAACTTTTTTTTTTCATATTCATACATTTCGATGTCGAGATGATTGACTAGAGTGTTTTTTTAACATTAAAACTACATTTTCCATATATTTTTGAGGTACATCTGTGATTCTACATTTTAAGGTTGCAACCTTATATAAGCTTTTCTCATATATATATATATATATGTGTGTGTGTGTATGTGTGTGTGTGTGTACGAAATGGGATAAAATTTAAGTTTTGAATGAAACTAAGGTAGTTTGAATTTTTTTGACCCCAAACACAATCGGTAATTTTTCAAGACAATATTTACTCTTTATTTTTCAAGACAATATTTACTCCTTACTGATAAGATAAAGTACATCATCTAAAACACTATGGGGCAAAAAGAGATATATATTAAAATTATAAATAATATTTTCTAAAACAAAATACAAAAATTCTTACTCTTCTTCCTTCATTTGCAATCTTCTCTTCATTTGGTTCTCTCATCTCATTTGGGTCTCCTTTAAATTCCATTTGTCTCTACAATATCTTCTCATTTTTGCTATCAATATTTTTTCTTTCTTCCTCATCTCAACTACTATGATTTTTCTTCGGGGCTGGTCTTTATCTTACGATTTCCTATCCCGCCTTACATTCATTTTTCTCCTCCTCATTTTCTTTTCTCTTGCTTCTTCTTCTTTTCTTGTTTTTTTTTTGACAAATATTTTCCTCTTTCTCTCCTTTTCCGATTCATTTTTTCCCTTGTCACATTGTGGTAGTACCATTGAGCTCCAGCTAAAAGTCACAGCTTTCATTCTAACGAACTCTATAAAAAAAAATTAACTCTTTTAAAAAATGGTTAGAGCATATAATCCTCACTTATCTAATAATAATCATAAAATAAAATTCTCTTTTTTTTCCATCCTTTTCTTTCTCATCTCAACGCATCTTTTATTACTTCGTAATTGCCTCCTCGTACCCCAATGTATATACATTCAGACTATTCCAATTATAATATGTTTTAACTATATTATTTTGCTCGACAATACCTGCACAATACTTTATAATTCCTTTTTTTAAAATATGAATACCATGTTCTAAGAATTAAAGGATCCCTGCATTTTTATAATCAAACAAAGTCAAATACTTTTGTTTACTCTTTCTAGAATACCCCGGATACCGTTTTAACCCCTGCACATATCATGTGTTCTTAGGATTTTTCACATCACATGCACATCACATACATAAACTTACAAAGATTGTACAGTAATAGAAAATTTTACTAGTAGAGGCATTTTTTATCATTTAGAAAGGTCGAATGGATATCTTTATAAAAAAATAGTTGAATTATATTGGTAGTTAAAAAACAATTCATACATGTTGTGGGTGATGTCACACACCATGTCGGTGATTTCATTATTCACTTTTATTAATAAATGTTTTTGTTTCTATTAAGAATTTCTACTTTACCTTTGACTAATTACTTAACCTACCCCTTGACAAAAAGTTACTATACTATAGGATAAGAGTATTTAAGTATCAAAAAAATGTTAGAGGACTTTAAAGGTATACAATA
>NW_006499969.1:0-40631 GCF_000471905.2 Amborella trichopoda | reverse complement strand
CATATATTAGGGTGGCGATTTCATACTACGGTTGTATCATAGTATAATGCAACGACACTACTTGAAAACTATGTTTGTGTTATTTGTATGACCCAAAATTTTGCACACACACTCTTGTCATCGCAATAATCAATCCAAAAATAAAAATTTCTATTTGAATCCTAGATATGGTCAAAACGGTCTCTTCCAAACACGAATATATATATATATATATATATAGATATATATAGATATATATATTCTTTTGCGTTGAAAAATTTTGTTGGGCTTTGTAAAGCCAAGTTTTTACTACTCCAAAATATTTGACCCTAACATACCCTTGTGTTTTGAAAAATGACTTTTGAGTATAATTAATTCATGTATTTGAAGAAGGGCATTTTTGTTTTTTCAAAATCCAACCAAAACTCAATTTCAAATTTAAGAAGATTCTTTTGACATTTTGAATGATGAGTGGATCTCTAAATCAATTTAAAATTATAAATAGGGAAAATTACATACATATTTGTTATACTTTGCGTTATTACGGATTCACCAAATAGTTTTTGTTATTACATGTCTGTCATTCTTTTACCTTTTATAACGTAATTTTTTAAAAAATATGACTTTACCCTCCTTAAGGTTTTTTGGAATTTTACAATTACATTTTCGGATGTTGGCAATGCAAGCTTTCTGAAATATGATATTGTTCAACAATAAAAAATACATTGAATTCGGATGTTGAACATCCAAAAAATCTTTCAATTCGATTGTTCAACACCCGAAAAAGGCTAAAGTCATCTTTTTTTAAAATTTATGTTATGAAAGGTGAAAAACGGATAGACATGTAATAACGGAAACTATTCATATCAGTAATAATGCAAAATATAACGGATATATTTGTAAGTGCATCTTATTGTCAATAAATTTAAAATAAGAATCCTAAATTCAATTTGTTCTCTCCCTGTATTATTCAAGATAGAAAATATATACTGGGCTTTTTATCTGTTCTTTTTTATTAATATTATAAAAATGTATGGGGAAATATCATCTTTATTTCAGGCGTGGAGTAACAATAGATTGCATGCTGCACAACATCGTGTGATGATGAAGGGAGATAAAACAAGGTTTTCGTGTGGATTGTTTTCTACACCCCGAGATGGAATGTTGGTAGAGGTACCTACAAACCTCGTCGATGAAAAGCACCCCTTGGCCTACAAACCATTCATTTTCTTGGACTACCTTAACTACTTCTACAAGGATAGTGGACTCAAGGACAATGCTCTTCAGACATTTGCTGGAATCTAAATATTGCATACTACTAATTATGGGAGAAGACTGGGTCATCCACAATATAAGTTGTTTTTTTCTTTTGTGTTTTCTTCCTTTCTCTTCAGACATTTGCTGCAATCTAAATATTGCATACTACTAATTATGGGAGAAGACTGGGTATCCACAATATAAGTTGTTTGTTCTTTTGTTTTTTTTTTTTTTTTGTGAAATGAATGAGCTTCATTCATGCACTTTGTCATCACATTCTTGGTATGTTTGCGATGTTGCAGTAGAATTTGGTTCCACATGCAAGCCTTGGACTTCAGTAATTTTTGCAAATAGTTGATGGAGTTCTATTTAGATTTGTCCTTAAAAATAATAAAGTATTTATGTTCAGAATGCACTCAAAACTAGGTGTTCAGGGTAGCACGGCCCCACTATTTAAATGCAATGTTATATGTCATGTCATGAGACCTGGATGAAGTTTCTATAGGTCCTAGACTTTATGAAAATGAAAGCCCGTGCTATGTAGCATCTATAATGGGCTGACATCTGCGACGAATACTGAGAATGTTTTGGGGGCATCCAGAATCCATTTTCCATCCACTAAATTTATGGGTGGCTTGGAGCTTATTTTTCGGGCACCTACAAGTATTCTTTAGACACTAAAGTTGACACCTTCCCCTTTTGGCATTGCCTAATGGGAAGCAGGGCAGTCTTCCACTTGCCTGTTCAAGCACGACGATTGTTCTGGGAAGACAACTTCCTTCGGCTCATGCCCTTTCCCATTGGCGATACCCGGGAAGGCCTTTTCATGGACGAATATGCACTTGGGGTCGAGAGGACCCCAACCACTGATTGGGAACATCCGAGCATCCTTACTTCGTCTGAGAGTGGGCAACCATCGGTTTGTTGAACCCTACAACCCGCATCGCTTCGTTGAACCCTACAACCCACATCGCTTCGTGAAGCAACATCGGATGGACCAGCATTGTCCCATCTTCTACAACTTCACTAGGCATGGGTGCTGGTCGAACCTCCAAGTGAAGTCAGCATGGGATTCCAGTACCCTGTTGGGTCAGTCTTGTAGGTTCATCATCCTTAGCAATCGTCGGAAAGTTTTCATGACTCAGAGCTATTGCTCTTGGTATCATGAATACCAGTGGGGTTTCATTCAGGGGCCTATCAATGGTATGCTAAACTTTCGAGAAGATGGAACCTCTCGTACTCTCTTCAAATCAAAATTTGACAGAGTTTTGGTGTGCTAGGTAACTGGATTGCG
This sequence comes from Amborella trichopoda, assembly GCF_000471905.2. The sequence goes on along the minus strand of NW_006499969.1, from coordinate 38,101 downwards.
CTTCGTTGAGGGATGGAACATGAAAAGCGTCAACCATCCAAAGAGTGCGATTGCTTCAGGAGGGGTGATTAGGGAGGTTCGAGCGTCATTCTATCAACACCTTGATGAACTACTGGCCCTTAAAATGAAGACCTTAGGACACTCTCATCAATCCTAGGACTATGAGAAGATAAAAGTATCTGATGAGCATCGCTAGGCCCCTATTTTAGTGGTTGATTCTAAGAGAGAGAAGTCGTGCAAGGGTTAAGCGGCTTCATCAAGCGAGTCTTCATCTGGGCGAAAGAAAGAGAAGGAGAAAGAGGGGTCAAGCCCTTCTTCCATTAGAGGAAGCTAGTAGTAAAGCAAGCCAAGAGAGGTCATTATCCCTCTCATATTGTCAAATAGAACCCATTGGGGATCGTAACATGAGCCCGAAAGCAGTAGATCATGGATCAGAAGTAGTTCATGATGTTATCCCATTGGTTGAGGAGGCCTTTAGATTAGAAGCAGCTATGTGGGAGGCACTGGGGGCAGCTAATTCGGATTCTCAGGGCAAGAGGAAGGCAAACTATTTTGCTCCCCTGCAATCACGTTTGAAGAGGCCTTCCAAGAATACCAAGAGCTCAGGCTCTCATGAAGAAGTTGCTAAAGCATCTGCTACTCCTCCATCGTCAACGTCTTTAGCCTTAATTGTTCCCAATAAAAGTACGCGAATTTTTGTGGCCAGGGAGGCGTCTTCTAGGTTGGAGCTTCGTCAAACGACGAAGGCTAGGAAGTCAGTAAAGTCAAAGATCATTCAGATAGACTCTCTGCCTCTCCAGATTCTCTGGTTTTGAAATCAGAGGCTCCTAAAGAGAATTCTCCTTCTACCAGTTAGAAGATGGGGCAGTCGATTGCTTCTAATCTAAAAGAGGGTCTTATTGACAAGTTAAAGGGGCATGATCCAGCCCGCGAAAGCTCTTCTTGTGGTCCTAATAGGACAAAAAGTCCTACTCTAGAAGCTGAACATGCTCTGGATGAGTTAAGGAAGGAAAAAGGAAAAGTATGTATCATGGAGAAAGATCCTTCGGCTGTTGACTCTTCTATTGTGGTTGCTATGTTGGCGGTGGCATCGTCAACTGTGTCATTCCTTACCCAAGCAGATGTGGATGTAGAGCTGACCATTGTTTATGGCAAGTTAGATAAAGGCGAGTTCTCCTATGCTAATCCGCCTGCGTCGGGGCTTCCACCCCCACCAACTGTAACACCTGATGCTGAAGTGCAGCAAGAAGCTCAAAAAGATGGCGCTATTGTGGCCATGAAGAACACTGGGACTTCTGCTCCTGCGTCTCATCTCCAAGATACTAAGTCTAGAAAGGTCGAGGCCAAGACTCCCAAGGCATCAAACGTAGTTGACGCTCCTGAAGTGCTAAAGAATGATCTTGTAGGGGCTCTGATCGCAGTTGCTAGGGATCCCGAGGGCCTCATGGAGTTGATTCTCAAATATCCCTCTTTGAATAGTACACTTCAAAGGAAGATGAGTGCCAATATGGTGCGAACAATATTTAATGCGATTGGCAGTAGCTCGCTGCCCAGCCTTCAAGATATCTTGTCAACAACTTCTCCAATGATATCTTGCACTGGGGCAATGGGAGTAGATGAAGACAAGCTTTTGATATTAGTTGATCCACAAAACATAACTTTTGACTGCGAAGGACTTGCTCATATCTTCCCTCTCATGATGACCGAAGGAGAGGAAGCCAACATTTGACTTGAAGAGGTAGACGTGACAACAGAGCGAGATTTGAAAAGACTGGCAAGGTCGTGATCCTAACATTTGTTAAAAAGACCGAGTAGTTAGGTGCCTCGATCTCACCTTTCGGATCTAGATGATTTGGTGGCACATATCTCGGGTTTCTGGTGAACCCGAGATTTAAGATCGCTCTCTTAGAACTTTGCTCGAGGTTAAAGGTAGGTATACCAACAGATGAGAGAGGAATTTGAGGTAAGTTCAGGACTTACCCGGGCTAGCTCATGTGGGTGCCCTCTTAGATCATGAATAAAGCCCCCTGCTACTTGAGCTGGTTCGGAATCGCCTCCCTTGATCTGTAATCCTCTTGTTTTTCTCCACAACACAAGTGAGAGGGACCCACACTTGTCTTAAGGCAATGCATGCTCATATGATAAGGTGACGAAGTGCAAGGTTCGATGAAAGACAGAAAAGAGAAAAGAGCTTGATGGAGGGGTGAGACTAGCATGATGACCAGAAGTTACCGACTCGGAGTGGTAGCAAGATGGGCATGGTTCACAGGACCAGAACAGCGGCAATACTACTTGAAATCGAGTTCGACACGGCGGTGCTAAGCTAAGTCTACCCTCAGTCAAGTGAGAAGAGAAAGGGATGAAGAGATAAGAGAGAGACGACAAAGAGAAGAGAAATCCGGACGTTAATAGACATTGTCGTTGGCAAGCGAGGAGACAACACACCCTTTGAGAATAGTGCTAACTCCTGGCGGGGCACACGTCAATAGTTTCTCTTAGGTCGCACGACGATAGCCATGGGAGGCAGGGAGAACAGCGATGAGCACCAGACACGCGGAGGAAGCTTGCAGACAGTGATGGGTGTTGCCGGAGCCTCTAGCGGGCTACGATAGGTATCACCGTCTATACTAAACGCACAACAGGGGAAGACCCCTGCAAGCGACAACAAACTTTTCCGTCTGGGTTCTTCATCGAGACGTCAAAACTACATATGTGGGCGGCGATGGGCAGTGCCGTCTACAGACCTCACTAGAAGAAAGATACTGACAAATAGAAGGGAATGGAGACTCGCGCATGGAATTTCCATCACCATGTGCGACCTGTGAGACTAAGGGAGAGGTATGCATGGCGTTGCCACTGCCGTGCATGACCTTTGCAGGGAACTCAGGCGAAGAAGAGGGAGAAGAGAGGGGAGAAGAGAGAGAGAAAAAGAAAAGAAAAAGAAGAAAGAGAAGGTTTACCTCAAACCTAGGGGTACTAGTCATAACTTTCTCTTACCTCACTCTCTCTCTCAAACGTGACACAACAATGGTAAGAAAGAGAAACTTGTATTAAGTGAAAACTCTCTCTTTTGCAAGGAGATGACTCCTGTGTGTGTGTGTCTGTCTCTTTCTGCGTACAATGATGGTACGTATATATAGAAGTGTGCCCCAAACATGGGTGGATGATCAAAAGTAAACCTAATTGTTGGAAATTAAGATTAAATTCAATTAAAAGAAATTAGAAAATAGGGTGCAAAATGATAGATTTGCCCCTTCCTAATAAGTTGTGGAATTTCAGAACAGTCCCTTTGTTGCCCTAGAACTTGTGTGATCTTTAATGGCTGATTCGAGGCTGTTCTGATGCTCAGTTGATTGTAAGATGATTGTTTTTGTGTAGGGCTGCTAGTAGCATGATTCGGCTGCTCGAGCGAGGCACAGTGCTGCTGAATTTTCTGTACTTTCTTCACGGATCAATAACTTCTCTCTAGTTTTTCTTCATGCTCAGTTATCGTGATGGGGCGTTCTACATATCGAATCACTCTTCTTGACACGACGAACATGCTCACCAAATTTGAACGTGATCCGACCTGGGATGAGTGAGATATGACTGTCGAAAGTCATTATTCGTGACTATCCCTTCAATGGGGTAGTGTTGCAGGGTGGCTGCATGGGAATAGCATGTGGCTCCTCCTGTTTTACTCTTTCGCTTATAATTTCTTCTTGAAATTTTTGTTTGAGTTAAAATTTGACCCTTGGGGGCTTTCAACCATGCCGAATCCAATAGCGGTGGTTTCAGAACTGTTTCTTAGTCTGCACTGCCTTAGACATGTCGGAATGCGACGAAACTTAGCAGGATACTTTTAAGAGACCTCATGAAGAGCCAGTGATGGGGCTATTCTGATACTGTCAAAATTTCCACTACTTGTTAGGCCATTATTGAGTGAGGGCCCCATGTTGATGAAAAATATCTTCCAACAGAATGCCCCGCCAAATGTTGCGCTTCGAGAAAATCGAGAAGTGAAATCATTTAGAAAGTTTGAGGGATCTTGCCAAAGTCCTCACCCTCAAGGGACTATGTGGCTCTGGAGTGTGAGGCCTTCGATGGGCATTGTTCACTGCTACACTAGGTTTGCTTTTAATGCTCAAGGTATCTCCTGTAGATTCCACTTAGCGGGGTCCAGTCAGGGACTTCTGACTCAACCTGAAAGTTTGGTGCCATGTAGGCTAGGGCGTTTGGCGAAGACTACCCTGAAGCCTGTGCAAGGTTAGACCCTGGCTTTGTCAGTTTCTTACCTTCATGATGGCTCTTAGAATTTCCAAAGGGATCTTTTGGTCATCGTCCTCACCCTCAAGGACTCGTTTTGTCGTTGGAAGATCTTATGCGGCTCTCACTTCCTGATGAGCCATGTTGTTGAAGTGCGAGGGATCTTATGCGACTCTCACCTCTTGATGAGCCATTGAAACCGAGGAGATCTTATGCGGCCCTCAATCCCTGATGAGCCATGAAACTGGGAAGATCTTATGCGGCTCTCACTCCCTTATGAGCCATGAAACTGCAGAGATCTTATGCGGCTCTCACTCCCTGATGAGCCATAAAACTGGGGAGATCTTTTGTAGCTCTCCCTCCCTGATGAGCCCTAAAACTTGGGAGATCTTATGAGGCTCTCACTCCTTAATGAGCCACAAAATCGGGGAGATCTTATGCCGCTCTCCCACCCTGATGAGCCATAAAACTGGGGAGATCTTATGCGGCTCTCACTCCCTGATGAGCCCTGAAACTGGGGAGATCTTATACGATTCTCACTCCCTGATGAGCCATGAAACTGAGGTGTATCTAAGGCTGTAGAAGTACGTAAACTTGCTTTTGTCGATCCAAGCACCCTTTCGCGAGTTTTCACTTGAACAGGGGAAGTGGCACTGTGAAGACCGTTTTCACCAACTTTCGTTATTTCTAAGCTCTTTTACTCATGACCTTGCGGTCATGTCCATCCTTTTCATCCATTTTTGCTCATGGTTCCCTTTGGGATTTTCATGGTGCTTGGGTTTCTTTTCCCACATAACTGTCTTACTAATGGTTTCGTGACCATGCTCGCTCGTCATTTTTACTTATAGCTTTCCCTTTACCAGGTGTACACCATGCTCGGTTTTGTATGAAGCGTGTTTTAGGGTCATGCCTGCGATACCTATGCGAAGCCTTTTAATGTGATGCGGTCAGGATGTACAATATAGTTTTAGGTCATACAGCTGGACCGCAGTGGTAAGGAATGGCAATCTGTAGAGGCCATAGAGTGAGTTTGGTGATGACTTTGACTCACTTGGGAAGATGGCATGAAGTTGCCCGGAGAGAGTTGAATGGATGGTGGGTGAATGACGAGATCGCTTGCCGTTTGGTGAGCATGGGTAAGACTCAATGGGGAATGATGAAAGATGGTGAAGGTGGCCTGCGCACATGAATGGGCCGGCTCGAGAAAGCATGCGTGGAGATGCACGTAAAGGGCATGTGCATCTGAGTAAGGCTTACAGGGAAGGAGAGGGTTTGTGCACACGAATAGGTCAGTTATAGAAAGCATGAACAAAGATGCACGTGAAAGGGGTGTGCAGCTAATAGAGGCATGTTTTAAGGTTATGCCTCTTAGGCCTGGGCAAAGCAGTTTAACGTCATGCGGCTAGGACGTGCACTATGGTTTAAGCTCGCATAGCTTGGACCATAGTTATGCATGTTAAAGTCATGCAACTAGGACCATGCAGTTTAAGGTCATGCAACTAGACCTCCGCTATTGTTTATGGTCATATAGTCTGGACCATGGCTATGCAGTTTAGGGTCATGAAGCATGGATTGAGTAAGAGTGACCATGTTAGTAGGGATGTATGGGGGGTAGGTATGTGGATAGCAATCTGACTCCCTGGGGATAGATCTAGTTAATGTTATACACATGTGAAGAGATGTACATGAAGGTGGTGACCTTACAAGGAGTGGTAAGCATGAGAGGCTTCACTGGGGATTAGGAGGGCCAGTGTGACTCCACGGGGATAATGAATATCGGTGTGCACGGAACTCTGACAGGCCAGAGCATCAATGAACCCCACCGTGGGTTGAAGGGATAAGAATGGCTCTAAAGTCCTGGGGATGATGGGGTTTGGTACGACCCTTGCATACCTCTAACTCCACTAGGGGTTTTGATGAGATGTATCTTAGTGAAGAATAGGTTGTCTATCATTGGACACCGTGCGTTACAGTTTTAGGGTCTTGTAGCTCAGACCATGGCTATGCAGTTTAAAGTCATACAGCTAGAACCATGCAGTTTGTAGTCGTTCAACTAGACCTCTGCTACAGTTTAGGGTCCTATAGTTTATACCATGGTGTTAGGCCTTTTATCGTCATGTGGCCAGGACATGCACTATGGTTTAAGGTCGCACAATTGGACCATGGTTGTATGTTTAGAGTCATGTGACAAGGACTTTGTTATTTAAGGTCCTGCAACTAGACCTCCGCTATAGTTTAAGGTCATATAGTTTGGACCATGCAGTTTAAGGTCGTGCACCTAGACCATGGCAGTGCAGTTTAAGATCATACGATATGGACCGTGGCGGTGGTCAGGGAATGCGTCTCCATGGGGGAGTAAAACCGTCACTGGAGACTGGGCTCCCTGAGGAGTGAGATTGTGATGCAGGGATTGAACTTGCTGAGAGTATATGACGATGATCTGGATGGGTGTGCCTGGGGATGCACGCGACACTAAGTGTTGGATGGCACATGTGGCATTAGACCTGGATGATGGCGTCAGGTCCCTTGGTGAAGCTTGCGCTAGTAGCCCTTGGCAAAACATGTGGTGATAGCCCCTTGACGAGGCGCACGACGATAGCCTCCTGACGAAACGCTTGGTGAAAGTTTTGATGAGGCACGTCGCGCTAACCCCTAATGAGGCACACGGTGGAAGTCTTGATGAGGCACGCATCGATAGCCCCTTGACAAGATTCACGATGATGATGCTTCGAGACTCGGGCTTAGCCTGCCCCCGCCTGGTCTTATCGTCATCAGGAACTAGGGACTGGAGCGTCATTTCATGTTTGTCGGGGCAGTTTTCGACACCGTGGGGTATAAAGAGGGGAGAAACCCCACTTTACTACTTTACCGAAGGTTAAAACAGTAGAAGGGCTCTAGAGAGAGAGAGAGCCAAAGATTTTGGTGAGGGTTTTTCGATGAGAACTTCCCCGCCAAAACTTGCAGAGACAAGCCCTTAGATATTTTTCTAGTGATCTTCAGGAGGTGTGAAGCTTCACAAGGTGATTCCAAACAAATTTCGGTAAGTGCTAAAGCTTTCTGAGCAAGGAAGAGGGCTTCTCTGGGCCTTAGCACAATTTGTAATGGTGCCCTGCCGGGGTTGAAGTGGAGGTCGCAAACTGTTCCGAGGGCTCTGTCAGTCCTCTGGTTGTTGGGGAAGAAGGATAAAGGGTTGTATTGAGCTCATTGGAAACTTAATAGAATTTCGGTGAGTTTTGTGGACCAGTGGAGTGGGAAGCCAGGGAGAAGGGAAATCCATAGGGTTGCAGGGAAGTCTTTTGGGGACTTCTGGAGGTTTCCACTAACTCTGATAGCGAGTAAAAGGCAGGGAAAGGTTTTCTTGGTGGAAAGAGTGAATTCCTGGCGAAGAGGGGAAACACCAGTGGGAACCCAAAGAGCCGTGGGCCCGTAATGGTCGGTCAGATGAAGGGTCATGGGATGACGAATGGTCACCTTCCGCACGCATAGTGACAGGCCATGCAGCAAGTGTCAGGCAGCGTGTCCGGATTTCAAGGGACACATGTGCGACCTGTGCTAACAGTTGGAGCGAGGCATTAATACGCCATGGTTCGAGGGACACCGACGATCCTCGTTTGATTGCTAGACAAAGATTCCCTCCAGGTGGTAGACGTCGATACCTAGGAAGATGGCGTTACCATCTCGGTGGGCAGACGACAATAGTTCTGCTCATGGCTGCGAGATGGTGATAACATCTTAGTGATTAGACTGTGATAGTCTTGCTCTGGTGAGCATAGTTTCTTCATGGCTGCCTAGAATCCTTCGCTTTTATTCTAATGGACGAGTCTTTGGGGGCCCTTCTAGACGTAAAGAACCTTCTACAAGATGGGGAGCTTAGTACTGATGCATTCACCGACGAGAGCTTGGTGAGAGGTGAGCGAATCTAGCTGACTAAAGCCTTATGTGAACCCAGGTGGCCCTTGAGCATCACCTTTGTAAACACCCCCATCCAACTGGTGTCGAGGGATTATAATGATGGCAACATGAGTGTAGAGGAAGGGGTGGGCCTCCTGCACTGTCTACATCGAAACGTAGCCTCCAATGGGAATTTGCCTAACTCTAGGCAACCCAATGGTGGAGACCCCGGACATGAAATGGTCCTTTTTCGGTCTGCGGGTCCAAGGGGACCACCAGTACTTAAAAGGCTATTCCATTTGGACCATGAAAGTGTTGCGTGACTTCAGTGCCGGCTGCCCTTTAATGCTCAGTGGGCTACTATGACCGTTGTTCAAACACGGTCAAAGTGTTGTTGGAGACTTGAATCCATGTTAGAAACACATGGCTGCTTGATCACAGAGTGGCAGGGATTTTGCTGATGGACCTACACTTCATCGGCGGGCTGCCCCTCCTGGGCAGTATGTATGACAAGTTTATTCCCCCAAACTCAGTCATTATTTGGAGGAAAGAATATAGGTAAAGAAACCCCGCCGACTGGGCTTCCATAATTATTCATGATATACCAGGGACTCTTCGACGAGCCCAAAAATGGGCAAGTTACTTTCACCAAATGGGTGCGATTCTTCTATGGCAGTTGTACTGACGAAGTTAGTCCATCACTGAGAAAGGAAGAGAGGGAAGTTCAAGCCCTTTTTGAACTGCGGAAAGAGAAAGGGCATGTTATTTTGGTGCTTACTTGGTGCTCTTCCTGTGTAAATTTGCCCTGCTAACAAAGCTGGCAATGATTAGTACTGCCTGTGTTCTTCACCTTCCCTTCTTCTCTTGCAAATACAGTTGGTGAAGCCTAGCGCCAACTGTATTTCTCTTCTTCTTTGTCAAATACAATCGACGAATCCTTGCACTGACTGCATTTCGCCTCTTCTTTTAAATGCAGTCAGTGAAGCTTACCGCTGACTGCATCTTCTCTCTCTTTTCTCTTTGGTCAGACACAGCCAGCGAAGCTTAGCGCCGACTGCATCTTCTCTCTTCTGTTAGATACAATCAGCAAAGCCTAGCGTCGACTACATCTTCTCTCTCCTCTATTTGACACAATTTGTGAAGCCAAAAGCCGACTGCATCTTCTCTCTTTTCTCTTCTCTCTTCTCTCTTCTGTTAGATACCGTCGGTGAAGCCTAACATCGACTGCATCTTCTCTTTCCTTTGTCAGACAGTCGTCGAAGCCTAGTGCCGAGTGCATCTTCTCTCTCTTATCTCTGTTGTCAGACAGTCAGCGATATAATGCATCGACTATGTTTTTTCTCTCTTCCTCTACTAAGCCTAGTCGACGATGTCTAACACCGACTATATCTTCCTTCTCTTCTTCTTTCAATACAGCTGACAGAGCTTAGCGCCGGCTTTGTTTTTTCTCCCTTCTCTCTCCCTCCTTCCCTCATCCCTCACACTCTTCTCTCTCTTTCTTCCTCTCCTCTCCTCTCTCTTATTCTCTTATTTCTTATTATTTCTTTATGATCTTCATTCTTTTATTTGATTAAGAGGGGTTGAGATTAGTCTTTTATGGTGGTCTTGTCGTCTAGCCGTAATATTGACGTGCTGAAAGTAATGTGACAGACCAACCATTGTGTCTAGTTTGTCAGTATCGACATTGACGTCTAGTAGTAATCCTGTTGAGCCGGTCCGAGTTATCGAGCTTGTTTTACTATTACGTTAGGCTAATTACTTATTAGTTTTGTCACTGTGCTGATCTCCCCACCTGGTTAAATTCCTCTCTCCCCCATCCTCCCTTCTCTCAATTTTTCTCTTCTTCTTTTGAATGTGCATGCTTGTGTATGATCACCAAAGAGGAAAAGGTGAGGTCTTTGACCCATCTATCTTATAATATTTGTCATATGTGTGTGATTGCAGAAAATAGAAGAATACAAGTCATGGGAGGCGATTCCAAACTAGTTGTATTACTGGGGGGCTTTCTTCGTGATCTAAGAGGGTGTCGCCAGCCCTAGTAAGTCTCAAACCCACCTTAAATTCCTCGCTCATCGGTTGGTAATACCTGCCCTCATTCTCGAATGAGGTTTCTGAAAGAGCGATCTCAAGAAACATCGCCGGTCTCCCCTCGAAACTTGAGATGCATGCTGCTCGATTCATCCAGGATTCGGAGGGCGAGATCGAGGCACTTAACCAAAATTCTCGCATCATTTTTTCAATTTTCTTTGCAACAAATGCTGGCATTTTAATCAGGGTCATTTGATAGACTGGGAGGTTCGCCAAGCATGATCTTAATAACATCACCCTACCACCCAATGATAAATATTTGTGCTTCCACATATCTAATTTGACTTGTATTCTTTCAATCATTTTGTCCCAAACAGCCATGGAAAGCCTTGAGTCAGAAATTGGCAAACCAAGGTAGATGACTGGAAATGAACCAACTTTGCACCCCATCGCACTTGCCATGTTAGCTACCAAGTCTAAATTGTAATTTATACCAACCATGGATGATTTATGAAAATTAACTTTCAAACCAAGAGTAACCTCACAGAATTCCAAAAATCTTACAACGATCTCAACTTGTAGCAACTCCGCATCACAGAAAATCAACGTATTATCTGCATATTGCAAGTGAGAGATAGTAATCTCTGAGTTAGAAATTCTGAATCCCTCAAAATTACCCACATTCTCCACCCTGCTCAGCATTAGGCAGAAAAATTTAGCATTATTCATAAAAATGAAAAGAGATAGGGGATACCCTAGTTAGATACCTCTAGAAGCATTGAAAAACTAACAGGGTTACCCTTGAAAAGAACATAAAAATGAGCAGAAGTAAGGCATCTCTCACCAAACCTCATTCCTTTAAAATTTCTAGAAAGATACCCCATTCCACTCGATCATAAGCTTTCTCCATATCAAGCTTAAGAAAAATATCAGGCTTTTTGTTTGCAACTCTCGAGTGAATACATTCTTGAGCAACAAGTACACTATCAGTAATTTTGTGATCTTGGATAAAAGCTGTCTGTGTATTAGAGATGATAAAAGGGAGAACCAAATTCAATCTCTCCGCTAGCAATTTTGCAATGATTTTATAAAGGCTAGTAATGAGACTAATGGGTCTAATATCCAAGAGCTAAGATAGAGCCAATTTCTTGGGGATCAGTGCCAGTTAAGTTGAGTTTACACCCTTAAAAATTTGCCCCCTAATCATAAAGCTTCTAACCAGCTCCAATAATTCTACCTTAAGCAAATTCCAAAATTTATGAAAGAAGTCTAATGGGAAACCATCAGGTCCAGGCGCCTTATTACCTGGCATAGTAAAAACAGCCTTACGTAGCTCTTCCATCGTGACATCTCTCTCCAAATAGTTCTTCATGATTTAAGAGGATGCCTACACGAACAAACCAAAGTAAGTCTCAAACCCAACTTAAATTCCTCTCTCATCGGTTGGTAATACCTGCCCTCATTCTTGAACGAGGTTCCCTAGAGAGCGATCTCAAGAAACGTCCTTGATCTTCCCTCGAAACTCGAGACATGTGTCGCCCGATTCATCCAGGATTTGGAGGGTGAGCTTGAGGCACCTAACCAAATCTCTCAGCCCAAAAGATGGTGTACCCGAGGGACTACCAGAAGCAGGATGATCTTGAGCCATCAAGCCGTGGAACGACCCTATGCACGTGGACTTTAGATTCGGTGCCTTACTTCCCCCCACATTATTCGTACCCACCACGTTATTCAAACCCATGAGGGAAAGCAGTTGGTTTCCTCTAATGAATTCATAAAATCCAGTAGATGAATCTGGAAACCTCCCGACAGGTATCCATCGTTTCACAATCTTGGGGGTTACATAGTTACAAAATTTGAAATTCAAATTTTTCTAGAATTATTCCTAGAATAATTTCTTTTGGAGTTTCGGGTAAATTTTTCGGCATTCCATTTAACCCTTCCCGGCAGCAAATTTTGCCATGGGTTCTTAGAAACCAAAGACTCATCCAAGCCAGTTTGTGGAGCTCTATCCAAAATTGGAGTATTAGCTGAAACAGGGATCGCGAAGTAATCATCCTTAACTCGCAGGTGAACCTTTCTCGGGATTGGCAGTGAGGAACACTTTCAGATCTTAACACGCACCACGTGACAAACAAGACTCGAGAACGAATCTTAATCCAAATCCTGATTAACTTTAATCCGCCCTGCTATCTTTTTAATGATGGCTAAATTCCACGCAGATAGAGGAAGACCCCACAACTTAATCCAAACAGACTCCATCTGTATAAAGGAACTGTGATCTGAAGCCTTCCATTTATCTAAAGAAAGTAAACTTCCTCTAACTCTACAGAACCTATTGAAAAGTGCTTTTTGGGCCTCCTCCTTTGACTGTAGCTTGAAAACAACCTTATTGATACCAATAGCCTTGACATCAGGAAAGTAGGACAAATTTCAACATCTCTGAGCTCAGTCAAAAAGGACAAATTTCAACATCTCTGGGCCCAGTCAAAAAGCATAAAGGAATCAACAATAAAAGGCAAAAAAGAACCTGTCACATAACAATATGATTTGATCTCAAGTTGTTCGTAAGCATCTTTGTCTATCTCAACCAAAGGAAAAAAGGAATCCAAAGAACCATCCATGATACCATCTAATGCTTCTATATTCCTTCCACACAAAGCTTTCTTCCATTCCATCATTCCATCATTTTCAAACACTGGCTGAGTATCTTGCCTGATCATTCACATAGAACCTTGAAAATATTGTCAAACAAGATCTAATCTCTCTCTCCCTCCTCTCTCCCTCCTCTCTCTCTCTCTCACTCTCACTCTCAGGTGCCCCTTCACAAACTAGAAAATCTTAGAGAGAACCAATTACCCTAAGCTTAGAGCTAGCAAACCTGCACATCATGGAGTTCGATGCCTGATTAATAACGGGAACATAAGCCCTAAATTTGCACCGCAGTGTATGGAGCGGGTCAAATTGGAGGTGGCAAGAGCTAGGGTTCAAATCTGGAGAGAGAAAGGGGGAAGGGGCGAAAGGGCTTTTGCTGAAAAACTTGAGATTCAATATAAATTTCCTGGAAGAACTTGGAGATTTGATTATGTGTACAAAGGGAGTAGTGAATCAAGAGTGGTCTTATGGGTACTTTTGGGGAGCGCATGAGGAGCTTGAAAAGAGTAACTTTAATGGCAGATCCCTCTACTTAGGGGTCTCTGCAAATTTAGGCGCCCTTCGTCGCCATGACTTGCTGTTTTCTTGAAATGGAGTATCTGTTATTGCAATTTTTGTGTTCATCAACCCTTGTCTGGTAATATAAATACTAGATAGGAGGAGGGATATTATTTTTTCAAAATAAAAGAACTATCTCTTGTTTGAATTACCGAACAGCTCTCCCTCTTCCACACCCCCCCTTCCCCAACCCCCTCCTATCTTCCTCTCTTAATCTTGAGTTCTCAATTTCCTTTCAAAGAAATCCCTCTCATTTCATCTCTTGCTTCCCCCCCCCTCCTCTCTCTCCTTCTCTCTCAATTCTCTCTCTCCCCCCTTATTTTAACCACAACTATCTAAGTTCAAAGCAATTCAGCAACCATGAAAACTCAGAAGATTTGTTGCATGAGTCTCTCATGCAAATCCATAAAACTCTCTCTCTCTCTAAACAATTCTATGATTCATGGCTCCTTGGATCTCAGCCCTCATATTCTCTCTCTTCCTCCTCTAAAAATTCACCATCTCTTTTCCCAATCATATCCCCCATTGAAATCCTCTTCTTAATCCCTTGTCTTTTACAACTCTAAAACCTACAAAACCAGAACTAGAGACAATCCTGTACCCACCACCTGTGATCAAAAGAAGCTTTGCCATTTTGATTGGCTTATGCTGATGCAACAAGTAAAGGAAACGTGACACTTGAGAAGGTTTCTTTAATGGATTCAACCCAGTTCTTCATTGTTCGATGGCTTTTGGGGGGAGGTGCTTAACCGATTGGGTGAGTTGGTGGCTAGTGTGGATGAGAGAGAAACGCATGGAGCGCTTAATTGCAGAGGTAGATACGGATGTTGCCACCAATTTGAGGTTTTATAAGAGAAGGGTGGAAGATTTAGGGTAAGGGAAAAGAGAGAGAGAGAGATAGTGAGAGGGGTAGAAATTTTTCCAATTTGGGGTTTTACAAGAGTGCTAGTAGATTCGGTGTTAGGGAGAGAAGAGAGAGACGGAAAGAGAGGGTGTAGAAAAGAGAGAGAGGAGAGGGCATGTAGAAGAGAGAGAGAGAGGGGGAAGGGGTTAGATTTGGGGTTTTAGAGGAGGGGTGGAAGATTGGGATACCTACAGTTAGGGAGAGAAGAGAGAGAGAGAGGGGCCAGTGACGATGGTTTAAGCAGAGGTGAGAGAGGAAGGGATGATGGTTTGAGCATAGGCGAGTGAGAGAGAGAGAGAAGTAAAAGGGAGGAGGTAGAGACTATTGGAAGGTATTTTTCATCAACATGGGTGCCCCTCTCAATAAAGGCCTAGCAAGTAGTGGAAATTGCGACAGTCCCGAAACAGCCCCAGAACTGGCCAAGATCTTCATGAGGTCTCTCAAGAGTCTCCTTCCAATTTTGTTCGCATTTCGATATGTCTAAGGCAGTGCAGACTAAGAAACAATTTCGATAGAATTGGCCTTTAGCACCTTGAAACAGACCTCTGTAATTGGAGCTACATTTTTAGAGTCTCAAATTGTTGTGGGACCACCGCCATTAGATCTGGCATGGTTGAAAACCCCAAGGAGTTAATTTTTTGCTCAAATGGATGTTCCAAGAAGAAGTTATAGGAAAAAGAGTGAAACAATTGGAGTCGCACATTATTCTCGTGCGGCCACCCTACAACACTACACCGTTGAAGGGGTAGTCACGACTAGTGAATTTCGACCCTCATATCTCTGCCGTCCCATGTCGGATCATGCTCAAATTTGGTGAGATTGTTTAGCTAGTCAAGACGAGCGATTCGATATATGGCACACCTCGTGATGATACCCGATCGCGAAGAAAAGCTAGAGAGAAGTTGTTGATCCGTGAAAAAAGTGCAGGAAATTCAGCAGCCTCATGCCTCGCTCAACCTGCCAAATCATGCCGCTCGCGAGCCCCATTGATGCCAAACTAGTTCCATTGCGGGCGCAAGGTCTTGGGCTATCGGTGACCCAAACGGTCGGATTTTACTCACGAAGTTGACGAACAGACTGTAAATTCCATCGCCAGAATTCTTGATTCCGGCCAAAATTCCAAACTTTCAAAAACTTTGATCGAACACGGAATCGAGCTGTGTTTGCTGCCCGGTGATCGTAGTAGCATGCTTAGTGTGATTCAGTGAAGAAAACACAGAGAAATATCAAGGGACGTACACACTATCGATCTAAAGTTTCAAAATCTACTCAAAATTAAAGTCACATGATTGTGCACTAAAAGCACGATCCATGACTCGAAGTTGATATCAAATTGATCGTCATGCCGAGCCCTACAAGAGAACAATCACCTTACGATAAATTGGGCCTCAGAACAGCTCCGGATCAGCCATGCAAAAACACACAAAGTCCTAGGGCAACACATGGACTATGTAGAATTCCACAACTTGATAGAAAGAGGAAAATCTATCATTTTGCATCCTACGTTCTAATTTCTTTTAAGTCAATTTAATCTTAATTTTTAGCAATTAGGGTTGCTTTTGATCATCCAGCCATGTTTGGGGCACACTTCTATATATACGTAGCATAATTGTATGCAAAACTTATTTGTAAGATCGGTGGAGATAGAGAGAGATTGAGAGGATACATACACTAGAGGGAGTTTTCAGTTAATACAACTTTCTCTTTCTTACCATTGTGGTGTTACGCTTGAGAGTGAGTGAGCCGAGAGAAACTTCTGACCGATACCCCTAGGGTTGAGGTAAACTTTCCCTATCTTCTTTTTTTCTTTTCTTATTCTCTCTCTTCTCTCCTCTCTGTTCTCCTTCTTCTTCGTCGGAGTTCCTTGATAAGGCTGTGCACGGCAGTGGCAGTGCCATGCATGCCTCTCCCTTGATCTCACAAGTCATGCAGAGCGATGGCAGCGTCATGCCGGAGTTCCCTTCCTCTTCTCCTCAATTGTCCCTTTCTCTCAGTGAAGTCTGCTGATGACGTTGCCTATCTGCGCCCACAAATATAACTGTGACGTCCCGGTGATGAACTCAGACGACGAAGCTCGTTGCCAATTGTAGGGGTCTTCCTCTGTTGCATGCCTAGCGTCAAAGGCGAAATCTATCTTTGCCTGCTAGAGGTATTGGCAACGCTCATCGCCGTCTGCGAGCTTTCTTTATGCGTCTAGTGCTCACCATCGTTCTCCCTGTGTCCTGCGCTTATCGCCATGTGACCTAGGAGGAACCATCGCCACGTGCCTCGTCAAGAGTCAGCGTCATCCACAAGGGATGCGCAGTCTCTTCGCATCATCAACCACGATGTCGATTGATATCCAAACTCCCCTCTCTTTGCCATCTCATCCCTTTCTCTTCTCGCATGACTAGGGGTAGGTTTAGCTTGGCATCGCGTGTCAACTTTGATTTTGAGTAGTATTATCGTCATGCTGGTCTTGTGAATGATGTCCGTCTTGCTACCATTTCGAGTTAGTGACGTCTGTCATCATGCTAGTCTCGCCCCTTAGCCAAGTTCTCTTCTCCATTATATCTTTCATCTAACCTTGCACTTCATCACCTTCTCATATGAACATGCATCGCCCTAAGACAAGAGTGGGTCCTTCGACCCACTTGTCTTACAAATTAACCATGGAAGTGTTGTGTAGAAAACAGGAGGATTACAGGTCAAGGAAGGCGATTCTAAACCAGCTCAAGTTGTTGGGGGGTTTCTTCGTGATCTAAGAGAGCGCCCACACGAGCCTGCCCGTGTAAGTCCCGAACCCACATAAAGTTCCTCTCTCATTAGTTGGTATACCTGCCCTTTCCCTCGAGCAAGGTCCTGAGAGAGCGATCTCAATTCTTGGGTCCACTAGGAACTCGAGACACGTGCCACTACATCACGTAGATCCAAAGGGCAAGATCGAGGCACCTGACTAGCTTGGCGACTCCACTGGGGACTTACTACCCCTTAGTCAGTTCGCACTTATTTGACCGGTTTTCTTCTTTACTTTCAGCACCTATTTCTATGGAACCTGGGTTGTTCAACCAGTTTATCCAGGTCGGGGACTTCCTTATCCCTACACTCGTGGCTATCCCAAGGAAGCAAGCTGCTCAAGCTTGCTTCCCTACTCTGCTTCTGAGTCAGGACTCACAGTCCAGCTCCCAGATTCTCACTTGGATAGGTGCGAGAAGGGACTTAAAGGTCCCTACCTCCCCGCTTTCTTGCCCTGGTGGATTTTCCATCAAGTCTTCTTGCATGGGTAGCACTGTTGCTACCGCACACCCTGCTATTGGCAAACCTCCTACCAGTCATACTACTGCGATATGTTGGAAGGCTGCCCCGTCCATCCCTGCGAAGGGCAAACAAATTGCCATCGCACCCGAGGTTCACTGTAAGGCAACCCCTTATGCCCCTTCACCACTTCAATCCTCTACACCTGGTTGATACACAGAGGCGGAGGTCTTTACCCCTCGTACACACTCAAAGGCTCATGGTCTATCCACTCGCACCACAGCTCGAGGCCTTGGACTCGCATCCAGGGCTAGGCGTTCTTGTGCTAAATGCTACATGCACCATGCATTCTCTTTCCACAGCTCGGGCCAGTGCTAGCTCTATGCCACCTAGAGCACAAGAGGGTCGATCGCTTCGTCTTCCCTCCCGGCACATAGCTTCACCTAGTGAAGGGAAAGCTCCCGCCTCGTCCCCGACAAACACATGCTCGTGGGTCTCAGCCTCCTCAGGCTGAACCCATTGACCGAGCTCGCGCTGACCCCCAAATCACTCGGACGGCTAACCTTGAAGGTGCACAAGCGTCGTCTTCGTAGTTCTCTCCCAGAGCCAAACCCAGGCGGAGTCACGAGCCAACCCCTCTTCCCTCTACCGCTCTCTCAACGCTAGGCAAAAACATTGAGCCTTGGTACTCAAAGGTCTTCCCTAAGGGTGCCATCTTGAGCTAGCCTTGGGTTAGCTGATCACCCTGGCCTCACAAAGGAATTTGGGGAATGACCTGATGGCAGACCGAGGCCTCCAGCCTCCAAGACAAGATCCCAAGCTACCCTCCATCCTTGGACCCCACTCCCTCCTCCAGCCCATGGACATGGCCCTTGCCTGTTCGAGGAAAACAAGGCTGTCCATATTCCAAGCTCAGTTCTGGAATGAGGTCCACAGCCACCTCATGACTAAGCAGAAGCGACGGCTGCACATTCTGATCAAGGAAGCCTCCAAGGCAATCGAGGTTACCACCCCTGATGACCTCCTGCCTTGTAATCCCTTTTTCCTTCTTCAAACTTTGGAGCCTAAGCAAGTCAAGGAGTACTGTTCGGTGATAGCCACCTAAAAGCCACGGTCCCAAGGCTGTCAGGAACCGATCCTCACAAGATTGGCATACAAAGCACGGGTCCAGTCTGGGCAAGTTGAGCCCCTCTACATTGACTTGCCACGCAGAACTCGCCACGCACAACTCGCTAACCTTGGCAGTCCACTGCATCACCTCACTCTGACCCTTTTGAGGAAACTATTAGTTTCATGGTGATCAATGACTCGAACGAAGTTTAGGAGGAACAAATGAACAAGTTAGAGGAAATGATGCAAGCCATCCTCTGGAAGATGGAGCGCCTAGAGGCTACCAAGTCCCCTTCTTCATCCAACTCCTCGACTGGTGAGGACATAGCCTCCGGGCCTACTCCTCCGACGATCTCTCAAGACAGCTATCCTTTCCGTAGGGTTTCCCAAACTGACATAGATGCTATGGTGGCCCATAGCCTCAAGAACAAGGTCCCAGGCATGCAGGAGACACCACTCTACCAGAAGCGGTATCCTTCGTGTGTTGACCAGGTGTCGTTTCCCCCGAACTACCAAAAAGGGAAACTCCCCCTATTCGATGGTACTACGTCTCCTCACCAACAAACAGCCTACTTCCAAGTAACTTGTCGGGAGACAGCAATTGACGAACGACTTCTCCTTTGCCAGTTTCGTCGAGACTCTCGAAGGACCAGCTTTTCAGTGGTATGCTTGGTTGCCTCCAAACTCGGTATGCACCTGGCAAGAAATGGAGCAGTTGTTCTACCAACGCTTCTATGAAGTTCAAAGGAATGTGGACACCAACGACTTCCTCACTCCGATGCAATACCCTGGTGAGCCGGTTGACAAGTTTATCCCCCGATGGAGAGAGATGGTGACATTCCATGCCACCCCCATGATCGAGAAGGAAGCGGTTCAGACCTGCATACGGAACATGCCTCTCGAGATCACCCTACAAGTCGAGGCACCTAATCCACCCTCCTTGTCAGAGCTCATCTCTAAGGCAGTTCGTATTGAGGAATTATTCTAACACGGCAGCTCTCACCAGCAACCCTCCTCAACTCGCGCTCCAACAGTCGGGGTAATCAAAAGGTAGTGATCAGAGTGGTCGTCACCGTGACTGACACCAAAGGCATGGCTTCTTAGACTCTCGACCTCTCCAAGGTACAGATTCCTCCAGCCGAAGGCAAGGAGCAGTCCTACAACGCGGTACCTCCTCCTAAAAATAATAAGTGAAACGACTACAGGACCCAGCATCGGAACAAGGTTTAGCATCGGAACAAGGTTTACCCCTTCGATAAAGAGTGTACCCCTACACTGCTCTAGCTGCTATTGGCACAGAACATGATCCCGCTGCAAGAGGTCACCACTGTAGAACCGTCGGGGCAGAAAGCGAATGAGAAGTACGGCGCCTATCACAGAAGAGTAGCCCACCCAACTCACGACTTTTATAAGCTCAACGACATTATCGAAACCCTTATAAACAAGGGTTAGATAAAGTTCAAAGAGTTAAAAAAGGCATTTGGGGCAGCTGAGGCATCTCACATCGTCATGATCCAAGAGGATGACGGAGCATCCACTATCCTTCGTGCATTTTTCTCTATAATGCTCGAAGAAGGATTCGTCGCCCCAAAGCTAACAAGGCAGCCTAAGGTCCTGTCTCAAGGGACCAAGAACCTTTTGAGTGCATACCACCAGATACGAGGCCATAATGTCAGCGAGTACAATGACTTTCATAAGCTCTTGGTCTAGAAGATGCAGCAGTGCCAGGAAGTTCAAGGCAACCCGGCAAGACGCCCTCAGGTCCCTCTCCCTCTTGTGTAAGAAAACCTCCCTACGCAAGCCCAGGGAAATGCAGGGCAAGCCTCTCCAGGCCCTCTTCGAAGAAATGCTCCACCAGGGTCACGTCACCCCCAAGTCCGCCAGATAGCCTAAGCATCTTGCCCGGGGCACAGAAAAACTGTGGTGCCCATATTATCAAGTGTGGGGCTACGAACTTAAAGATTGCTCTAGGTTCGAGGCCATCATTTTGGAGAAAGTCCAACAGAGCCTCATCATTTGTGTGGTTCTCCCAGAACATGTCCAAGCCCTCGCTCCATTCAAGAGGAAACCGCGTGGCATGCTCCTCACAAACATGTACCGGATCCCTCAGAGCCCTCGACCTCTTAGCCTTGAGAAGTCTACCATGGGCGAAGCAGGCTCAAGTCCTTAAAACATGAGGCAGTTCACCAAGCCATGGCCCCTCACCAGCCTAATGGGGGTGTCTAAACACCCTCTCAAGGATCCTAAAGGAGATGACGAGCACCTAGGTCAGCTCACTAAAAGAGTCATCCTTCTCAACCACCAGTTGAGCAAGAATTCCTTAGGCTCCTTCCTCTGCTGCCGACCTTGCGGGACTTCATCCCTGGCTCAGCTCGCCTCATCTGATTGTCCAATCAGGACGACGGCCCTGAGCCATCGATCTCTCAGGAGCCAACCGAAATGGGTGATGACATTAAAAGCACCCCACAAAGGTCAAAGCCGTGGTAAGACCTTAAATAACCCCTGCAAACGTCCAACTCCGGCGACGACGTAAAAAGATACTCGGGACATCCTAGCTTTTCTTCTTCTTCCCCCACTTCTATTTTCTCTACAACTACTGCCCGACGATTCCCAGATTTCGACTCTCTAAATAGATAGCTCAGAGACACTAGCCTCACAATGCTGCAGCAAGAACGTCTTAGAGAAATGCAGGCCCAGGCAGCAGGATTCTCGACAGCCACCCACCCGTTGGCATCCCAAGCAGAAGCCGAGCCATCTTTGAGCTCCTTCTCTCATGAGGCCTGCCACATGATCCAAATGCATGAGGCATCACCTGGCTCGGGGCAAACACCGAGTGAGCCCAATCACGAGGCCATGGACCCCTCGCCAAAAGCTGACCCTTCAATCGCCTGGACCAATTAGAGACCAGTCCCCTTACACATTGCGCCCCTCCTAGAGGCCAAGATGTCGGAGTCATGGGTGGCTACACTCAAAATCAAAGAAGACTCTTTTGAGTCCCTCGACGAGGAACTCCAGGAAGCTCCTGAAGAATGGGAAGAAGGCGGTCAAGCCACGACTGATGAGCTTGAGGAGGTCAACCTGGGGGACGAAGCTAACCCAAAGCCAACCTTCATCTCAGTGAAGATGTCCCCCGAAGAAAAAGAAAGTTATGTCTCGCTCCTTCGAGCAAATCGAGATGTCTTCACTTGGCATTATCATGAGATGGCCGGTCTAGACCCTCAGATTGTTGTCCACTGCCTCGGCATCAATCCTGTGATCAAACACATGAAACAAAAATCAAGAATTTTTAGGCCCAACCTCGAGATGTAGATCGACGTCGAGGTGAATAGCCTCAAGCAAGCTGGGTTCATACATGAAGTCAAATACCCTAGATGACTAGTGAATGTCATCCTAATTAACATGAAGAATGGCCAAATTAGGGTATGCATCGACTTTCGTGACTTGAACACTGCTTGTCCTAAGGACGATTTCCCCCTGTCGTTCACTGAGATGTTGGTTGACGCCACGACCCATTGCTAAATCTTCTCCTTTTAGGACGGCTATTCTGGTTACATTCAAATCAGGATGGTATCAGAGGATGAGGAGGCCAAGACGTTCTTGACCTCAAAAGGTGTATTCTGCTACACTATGATGCCTTTTATGTTAAAGAATGCCGGTGCCACTATCGCGCCATGACAACCATCTTCAAGGACATGATATACAAGGAGGTCGAGTGTTATGTGGATGACTTGATGGTAAAGTCTGAAACAAAAGCCACTCATATGCAAGACCTTAAAAAGGTGTTTGAGCAGTTGCAACGTTGCCAACTCAAGATGAACCCTTGAAATGTACCTTTGGCATAAGCTCAAGAAAATTCTTAGGGTTCATTGTGACGTACCGTGGACTTGAGATCGAGCCTATCAAAATCAAGGCAATTCAGGACATGCCGCGGCCTACAACCCTCCATGAATTGTGGTCTCTCCAAGGACAGCTCGCCTACATTCGAAGGTTCATTCAAAACCTCTCAGGGCGGTGAAGACCCTTTTCACACTTCCTAAAGAAGGGCACTTCCTTCATATGGGATGAAGCATGCCAAACTGCGCTCGAGGACATCATGCAGTACCTATTGAATCCTCCAGTACTCTCCTGGCCAGTGTTGGGAAGACCCCACATCCTGTACGTGACCTCCCTTGACGAGTCACTCGGGGAACTCTTGGCACAAAACAATGATGGAGGGAAGGAGACAAGGGGCTGAGAAGAACTACCCTCCCATCGAAAAGGTGTGCCTAGCCCTAATCTTCATGGTACAGAAGCTTCGACATTTCTTGCTCGGCCACGAGGTCTGGTTAGGCTCTAAGGAAGACCCCGCCAAGTTCTTTCCGACCCGACCATGCTTGTCAGAATGTTTGGCCAAGTGGGAATTATTGCTGATGGAGTTCTACATCACATATGCATCACAGAAGGTAGTTAAGGGTCAAGCCCTAGCAGAATTCATTGCGGATCACCCAATCCCTTCAAAATCTCCCCTGTCAAGTGACCTAGCAGATGAAGAAGTCTTCTGCACGGCGTTAACTCAACTGTGGGAGATGTACTTTGATTGAGCATTCCAGTCTGATAAAGGTGGAGCTGGAATCGTGTTCCTAACTCCCGACGGTGGAATCAGTCCCCTGTCCTTGTCACTCGCAGGGGCGTTTTCTCATAATGAAGCTAAGTATCAAGCCCTCATAATCGGGCTCGAGATCGCTCAAGAGCTAGACCTGAAGCAACTAAACATCTTCGGTGACTTTGAGTTGGTCCTTCAGTAGCTCAAGGGGATTTATGACATAAGAAAGGATACTTTCAAGCATTATCATGAAACGGCCAAAACTTACATGGCTTAGTTCGATGACTTCTCCCTAAGTCATATCCATAGAAGGCTGAACTCGCAGGCTGATGCTCCCTCGAAGCTCTGCACCACCATCCAATTGTCTTCACCGGGGCCTACTCCAATATGTGTAACCGAATGGAGACACGCTGAATTGAGAACCGAAGTTGACGCAGACGATGAGAGGGACATCCTCCCTGAGTGCTCGCCTTACCCATTCAAGGCACTCCTAGTGGCTAGGGATGTCCTCAAGGCAGAACGGGAAATGTCCTAGGGAAAAGAAGCCAAGGCCAGAGTGTAGGAGCCCGAATTCTTCGACCCGTTGTGTGCTGAGGTCGAACAAATAGAAGACTGAAGGGAGCCTATCATGAACTTCGTAAAGCATGGAAGGCTACCCCAGGATCGAGCGAAGTGCAACAACATACTACGAATGTCCACCAAATACACCCTTCTCGATGGAGCTGTCCTCTTTTGTCGGTCATTTGATGGAATCCTCCTCAAATGCGCCGATGCATAAGAGGCAAGCAAAGTACTCGAAGAAGTACACTCCGGTATCTGAGAGCTGCATTAGTCCGGCCCCAAGCTCTACGAGTGCAGACTCGGCTCTTACTGACCTTCCATGGTAGTTGACGCCCAAAACTACGCCAAGAGATGCCAGGTGTGCCAAATTCACTCAAGCCTCATTCATCAGCCTCTATAGCCCCTCCATCCTATAGTGACATCATGGCCCTTTTCCCAGTAGGGTATGGACATTGTAGGACCCATCGATCCTCCTTCTACCTTGGGTCATACCTTAATCCTAATGGCGACGAACTAATTTTCCAAATGGGCTAAAGCAATCCCTCTCTGATATGTTCCAGGGACCGTTATAACTAACTTCGTGCGGCACCACATCATCTATCGGTTCGGGGTCTGGGAGCAAATAATTTTCGATAATGGCCCCTAGTTTAGGAGCCAACATGTTGATCACCTAGTCAACCAGTTCGGCTTTGAGTGGAAGTACACAACTATGTACCACCCTCGAGCCAACGGGTTAGCTGAGGAGTTCAACAAGACTTTGTACGGGGTGTTCCGAAAGTCGGTATCAAAGTCAAAGAAGAACTGGCACAAGAAGCTGCCCGAGGCTCTGTGGGCCTATCGCACCACCACTCGCAATGCTACAAACTCCACCCCATATTCCCTGGTTTATGGGGTGAGGAGGTCCTACCCCTTGAATTTCAAATTCCGTCACTCCGTGTTGCTATACATTAGGGACTAATCGAGGACGAGACGGTTAGGGTCAAGCTCCATTACCAAGAACTGGATGCCCTTGATGGAAAGAGACTCGAGGCCCAGTAGAACCTCGAGCTCAACCAAGGAAGAATGAAGTGGGAGGGCCCTTGATGACAAGTTTGTCAAGGTTCATTCATTCGCCCGTGGAGACCTAGTCCTAGCGGTCAAGAGACCAATCGTCATGCATGGGCGGCACAAAGGAAAGTTCGAGCCTAAGTGGGAGGGCCCATTCATAGTCAAGAAGGTTACACCAAATGGGGCCTATTTACTGCCAAACTCAGATGGCAGAGAGGCGATGCCCCCTATCAACGGGCAGTATCTAAAGAAGTACTATCCCTAACATGGCCATAAAATGTGGTGTGTGCAATAACAAGGTAGAAATGAAGAGGAGAACCATCAAGACAATTCAAAGGAAAGTCATTTTTTTTATTGCATCAAAAAAAGTTACAAGTTACAATCGAAAGCCTATTATCAGGGAAGTTACAAAGCTCCCGCATCTGAGGATAAGAGGACGGTTACAAACCAAAGCCAGTGGCGTTGCTCTTGCACCTGAGAATGAGAGGATAGTTACAAGCCAAGAGAAGCTCCCTCCCCGACCAAAAGAAGTAAACCCACCAAAGAAATGCCTAATCCATGAAGAAGTGGCAAAAACACTTGGTGAAGTTATCCCTCCAAGGAGAATGGTTACAGGACAAAAGAAAAAGCCAACTACTTCCGAGTCAGCTTCAATTCATCTGACGAGTACATCAAATATACGAGGCAGATTTCTCTTGCAAGGAACTAGCCTGTGATGGCCCTATTCACATTGGATGCCCCTCCATAGAACAATATCGACTTCACGGTTGTGCTGGAGGACTTGGCTCCAAACACACCATGGCGGCAAGGCCTCCCCGTTTGTCATCACGCTGGACCCTCGCAAAACATCGCTATCAGGGGCCATCGTAGTGTGCAACCCAATGTCGCGTCCTATGATCACCACAAGAAGGCTAACACCGTGTGAGACTATCGCCGCTAGCCTCGTACCCCCAAATGTGGCTATCACAGGGTGCGACCTAAGAACGTGCGAACGCGGCACTACATGTGACTTAATGGCATGCGTGACTTGCAGCACCCCAGTTCCTACTGTTCTCAATTTCTTGGGGGCATTGACTTCTATGCCTCTTCAGTTTCCGCAACAGTCACCCCTCGACGACAGTCTACCTTCCTGCTACCTTTCACCTTCCTTCCAATCTTTCGGATTTCGCCGAAAAATGCACCTTCGACCGTCGAAATCCTTGATTGGCCCGGTTCTTTCCCCTATGGGCACTAAAAGAAAGAACTAATTTGTCAACAGGAACCCCCCATCTGACCTTGTTCTTTCCCCTTTCCAACAGTTGGAAGTATCGAGAAAAAACACCAAGAAATTCCTTCCCACTTGCTCCGTAGACAAGAACCTCCCATCTGACCCTGTTTTTTCCCCTGTTCCAATGGCTGGAAATATCGCGGAAAACACCGAGAAAAACCCTTCCCACCTGGTACTTGTCGCTGGAGTAAGCGAAACCACCGGAAGTGCTCTGAAAAAGCTCCCCTAAGTCCCTACGACCCTGCGGATGGACCTTTACCCTGGTTTCCCACTTCAGCAGTTCACCAAAGCTTACCAAAACTCCGTTAAGTGTCTGGTGAGCTCAATGCAGCCCCTTCTCCTTTGTCTCCAACAATCAAAGGGACGACAGAGCCCTCTGAACTCTCTGCGACCTCCCCTTTAGCAGTAGAATGATCGAAGGCGCACTCGAACGCAGGCAGTGCACCTTTGCAAAATCTGCTAATGCCCTAAGAAACCTTGCCCCTTACTCAGAAAGCTTTAGCACTTGCCGGAAAAGGTTCGCAATCACACTGCGAAGCTTCGCACCTCCTGAAGCTTGCCAGAGAAATCTTTGAGGGCCTGTCTCTGTAAGTTTTGGTCGGGAAGTGCTCGCAAAACCTGCGTCAAAAGCTTTGGCTCTCTCTTTCTCTAAAAACCTATCAACTATTTTTACCCTTAGGTAAAAAATTAAAGTGGGGTCTCCTCCCTTTAATACCATGCAGTACTGAAAACTGCCCTCGACAAACTCAGAATGATGCTCCAATCCCCAGCCCTCGATGGTGATAAGACCAGGCCTGAGGCCCGAAGCATCATCACCGCATGCCTCGCCAAGACTTGCGCCGTGTGCATCGTCAACACTTTTATCGAACACTTCGCCCAGGGGTTTATTGTCGTGCGCTTCATTCAGGCGATCATCATCACGCGCCCTATCAAGATGTTTACCGAGTGCGTCTGGCCTAGAGGCTATTGTCGCGTGCCTCATCAAAGAGTGATCATCGCGCTTTTTTGACAAGGTCTTGCTGCGTGCTTCACCAAGGGACTTAACACACCACCGAGACTTGTTGATGTATACGCCACTCTACACTTAGTGCTGCTCTCATGCCTGGGCACTCCCCTTCGGACCATCGTTCTACACCCTTAGGAAGTTCATTTCCTGCACTACAATCTCGCTACTCAGCGAGCCCATTTTCTGATAATGGCTCTATTCCTCATGGAGTCACTTCCCTCACTACGCCACGGTCCATGCTGGACGACGTTAAACTGCACTGCCGCAGTCCTAGTTGTATGACTTTAAACTGCATGGCCACAATCCATCCTGCATGAGCCTAAACTAAACAACCATAGTCCTTGTCTCATGACTCAAAACTCTATGACCACGATCCAAACTATATGACCTTAAACTGTAGCAAAGTTATAGTGGCACGACTTCAAACTGAAAACTCCTTGTCACATGACTTTAAACTTACGACCAGGGTCCCGCTGTGTGACCTTAAACCATAGTGTAGGTCCTGATCGCATGATGTTAAAAGTCTTAGCACCATGGTCCAAACTATACGACCTTAAATTGTAGTGGAGGTCTAGTTGTACGATCGCAAACTACATGGTCTTAGCTGTACGACTTTAAAGTACATGGCCATGGTCCGAGTTACAAGAACCTAAAGCTGTAACGCGCAGTCTACAAATGGCTCATGCGCAAAACTCTAACTAGACCCCTAGTGAAGTTAGTTGAATGTAAAGGGTTTACTCACCTCATCACCCCCAGAGAGTTAGAGCCACCTTTCCTTCAACCCGCTGTGAGGTTCATTCGTGCTTTGGCCTGTCAAAGTTCCATATACACTGATGTTCATCATCCCTGTGGAGTCACATTGGCCTTCCTAATCCCCAAGGAAGCCTCTCCCATTTACTACTCCTCATATGGTTACCACCTTTCTCTACATCACTTCACATATGCATAGCCTTAACTATCTTATCCCCAGGGAGACAGATTGCTATCCACATACCAATGCCCTCCATGTAACCCTACTAACATGGTGACTCATACTTGGCCCATGCTGCACGACCTTAAACTACACAGCTATTGTCCAAACTATATGACCATAAACTATAGCGGAGGTTTAGTTGCATGACCACAAGCTGCATGGTCATAGTTGCATGACTTTAAACTGCACAACTACGATCCAAGCTATATGACCTTAAACCATAATTCACGTCCTGACCACATGACGATCAACTGCTTCGCCCAGGTCCAGGAGGCATGACCTTAAAGATGCCCCCATATGCGCGCACATCTCCCTTTTTATGTGCATCTTCATGCAAGTCCTCCCTAACCGACCTGTCCGTGTGCGCACACCATTTCTATCGCCTCCCCAATGAGCCTGCATACGCTCACATGCCCTTTATGTGCATCTTCACGCACACCTTCCCTAGTCAGCCCATTTGCGTGCATGCACGACCTTCACCATCATTACCTTCGTTCACCATTTCATAGTGAATCCTACCCATGTTCACGAAACGGCAAGTCATCTCGCCACTCAGTTAGTGGGTCACTATCATTCACTCACTCATCCTCAACTTTCTTCAGGCAGCTCCATGCCATCTTCACAAGTGGGTCAAAGTTATCACCAGACTCACTATATGGCCCCTTCAAACTGTTATTTCTTACCATCACGGTCCAGCTGTATGACCATAAACTATAGTGCACGTCCTGACCGCATGACGTTAAAAGGCTTCGCACAAGTCTCTAAGGCACGACCCTAAGACATGCCTTCTCAAAAAAATAGGTATGGTGTACACCTAACAAGGGAATTCCATGAGTAAAAATGACAGACAGGCATGGTCACGAAACCATCAGTAAGAGAGTTTCCCAGAACCAGAAACCTAGGCATGATGAAAACCTCGAAGGGGCATTGTGACCAAAAATGGATGAAAAGGGTGGACATGACCACATGGTCATTGGTAAAAGAGCCCCCAAAAAAAAAACATAAAAGTTGGTGAAAACCGTCTTCATGGCACCACTTCCCCTGTTCAAGTGAAAACCTGCGAAAGGACAGGCAGGTTGACACACTTCCACAGCTTCAGCTGGCACCCCAGTTTCAAGGCTCACCCAGGAGTGAGAGCCCATAAGATCTCCCCAGTTTCAAGGCTCACCCGGGAGTGAGAGCCGTATAAGATCTCCCCAGTTTCAAGGCTCACCAGGGGGTGAGAGCCGCATAAAATCCCCCTTGACAAGGCTCTCTCAGGAGTGAGAGCTGCAAAAGATCTCCCCAATTTCAAGGCTCACTTGGCAGTGAGAGCCACACAAGGTCTCCCCAATTTCAAGGCTCATCAGGGGGTGAGAGCCGCATAAGATCCCCCATGTCAAGGCTCACTTGGGAGTAAGA
The DNA here is from genome assembly GCF_000471905.2 of Amborella trichopoda. The sequence continues at coordinate 8,639 of NW_006499969.1, read as the reverse complement.
GCCACATAAGATCTCCCCAGTTTCAAGGCTCACCTAGGAGTGAGAGCCGCATAAGATCTCCCTAGTATCAAGGTTCAACTGGGAGTGAGAGCTGCACAAGATCTCCCTAGTTTCAAGGGTCACCAAGGGGTGAGAGCGCATAAGATCCACCACGACATGGCTCATCAAGAAGTGAGAGCTGTATAAGATCTCCCAACAACAACAAGAGTCCTTGAGGGTGAGGATGATGACCAAAAGATCCCTCTAGAAATGTTAAGAAGCATCGCAAAGGTAAGAAATTGATGAAGCTAGGGTCTAACCTGCAATACGCTTCAAGGTAAAACTTCGTCAAACCCCCTCGCCTAAATGGTAGTAGACTTTTGAGAAGAGTCAGAAGCCCTCTACTGGACCCTGCTAAACAAGACCTACAGGAGATACCTTGAGCATTTAAGGCAAACCTAGTGTAACAGAAAATAACATCGAGTGAAGTTTCATAGTATTTAGCCTTCAAAAGGCTTGGTTCTGTATGAGGAGGCCTTGACAAAGGCCTCATGCTCCAGAACCCAGATAGTATCTTGAGGGTGTGGACTCTGACAAAGATTCCTAAAACTTCCCAAATGATTGAAATTATCGATTCTCTCGAAGCACAACATTCGACGGGGAATGCTGTTGGAAGGTATTTTTTATCAACATGGGGCCCTCGCTCAGTAAAGTCCTAGCAAGTAGTGGAAATTTTGATAGTCTCGGAACAGCAACTTCGCCGCTTCCCCGACACCTGGCAAGCACCTCGATCCCCGGTACTCAAAGGTCTTCCCTAGGACTTCCATCTTGAGCCAACCCTGGGTCAACCGAACATCCAGGCCTCACAAAGGAATTCGGGGCAACGACTTGATATCAGACAGAGCCACCAGCCTCCAAGACAAGAACTCAAGCTGCAGTCCATCCTTGGGCCCCACTCCCTACTCCAGCTCATAGACATGTCCCTGTCATGTTCTAAGAAAATGGGGCAGTCCCGGTCTCAGGCTCGATTCTGAAATGAGGTCCACAACCTCCTCAGGATCAAGCAGAAAAGAGGCATGCAGATCTTGACCAGGGAAACCTCCAAGGCAGTCGAGGTCACCACCCCTGAAAACCTCCTGCCTTGTAATCCTTTCTTCCCTCTTCAAACTTCAGAACCTGAGCAAGTCCAGGAATACTATTCGGTGATCACCACCCAGAAGTCACAGTCTTAAGACCGACAAGAAATGGTCCTCATAAGATCGGCTTAGAAAGCTCGAGCCCAGTCGGGGCAAGCTGAACCCCTCCAGACTGACTTTCCACGCAAGGCTCACCAGCCTCGGTAGTCTGCTGCATCACCTGACTTTGACCTCCCAGAAGAAATGTCAGTGTCATGGGGATCAATGACCAGAGCGACGACAAGGAGGAACAGATGAACAAGCTCTAGGAAATGATGCAAGCAATCCTCAAAAAGATGGAGCGCTTAGAGGCCTCTTGGTCCCCTTATTCGTCTGATTCTTGGACCAGTGACGACACAGCTCCTAGGCAGACTCCTCCTCGGGTTTCCCAAGACAGCTCCTCTTCTAGCGGGGTCTCCCAAACCGACATAAATGCTATGGTGGCCCATAGCCTCAAGAACAAGCTCCCGGGCATTCAAGAGACGCCACTCTACCAAAAGCTGTATCCTTCGTACATTGACCAGTTGTCATTTCCCACGAACTACCAAAAGAGGAAACTTCCCTCGTGCAATGGTACCATGTCTCCTCACCAGCATATGGCCCACTTCCAAGTGGCCTATAGGGAGACAACAACTACGGATGTCTCCTCCTCCGTCAGTTCATTGAGACTTTCAAAGGACCAGCCTTCCAGTGGTATGCTCGGCTGCCACTAAGTCAGTGCACACTTGGCAAGAAATGGACCAGTTGTTCTACCAAAACTTTTACGAAGTCCAAAGGAACGTGGAAACCATCGAGCTCCTCAATTTTGATGCAAGACCCTGGTGAGCCGGTTGACAAGTTCATCACCCGATGGAGAGAGTTGACGATCTTTCACGTCAGTTCCATGACAGAGAAGGAAGCAGTCCAAACTTGCATACGAAACATGCTTCTCGAGATCGCTTTACATATCGAGGCATCCAATCCACCCTCCATGTTAGAGCTCATCTCTAAGGAAGTTCACATTGATGGATTGTTCAAGCACCATGGCAACCCTCATCAGCAATCCTCCGGCTCAAACTCTCACTCCAGCAGTCGGGGTAATCAAAAGGCAGTGATCAGCACGACCTCCACCATGACTGACACCAAAGGCGTGGCTCCCCAAACTCTCGACCTCTCTAAAGCATAGACGCCATAGTCCAGGGGAAAGCAGCAACCTTACAATGCAGTCTCGCCTCCCAAAAATAGTAAGCAAAATGACTACTGAACCCATCACTAGAATAAGGTTTACCCCTTTGACACGGAGTGGACCCCTGTATTTCTGCAACTGCTATTAAAATAGAACATGATCCAGCTGCCAGAGGTCACCACTGTAGAGTCGTCGGGGTAGAAGTCCAATGAGAAGTACTGCGCCTATCATAAGAGAGTAGCCACCCCACTCACGATTGCTATAAGCTCAACGACGCTATCGAGGCCCTAATCAACAAGGGCTAGATAAAGCTCGAAGAGTTGAAAAAGGCATTTGGGATAGCATAGGCATCTCACATAGCCACGATCTAAGAGGATGATGGGGCACTCTCTATTCTTCGTGCATTTTTCTCTATAATGCTCAAAGAAGGGATCGCCACCCTAACATCGACAAGGCTGCCCAAGTTCCTGCCCCCAGGGACCGAGAACCTCTGGTGCGTGTACAACCAAATAGGAGGTCATGACATCAATGAGTGCATCGGCTTCCATAAAATCTTGGCAGAAAAGATGCAGCAGTGTTAGGAGGTTTAGGGCGACCCGACAAGACACCCTCACGTCCCTCTTCCTCCTACTCAAGGAGACCCCTTGGTGTAAGCTCAGCAAAATATTTAGCAAGACCCCATGCGGGCCCTTTTTGAAGCAATGCCTTAGCAGGGTCTTGTCCCCCCTAAGTAAGCCAGATAACCTATCTTACCTAGGGGCACGAAAAAAATCTAGTGCCCCTATCACCAAGTGTGGGGTCACGAACTCAAGGAGTGCACTCGGTTCGAGGCCATAGTTGCTGAGAAAGTCCAGAAAGGCCACATCGTCTGTGCGTTTCTCTCAAGACACATTCAAACCCTCGCTCTCGTTCAAGAGGAAGCCCCACTACATATCCTTCATGGGCATGCACTGGACCTTTTAGAGCCCTCGGCCTCTCAACCCTGGGAAGTCTACCATTGGCGAAGTAGGCTCAAGTCCTTGAAATGTTAGGCAGTCCACCAAGCTAGGGCCACTCACCAGTCTGATGGGGGGGTCCAAACACCCCCTCGGGGAAACTGAAGGAGACGGTGACCACCTAGGTCAGCTCGCCGAAAGAATCATCTCCCTCAGCCGCTAGTCAAGGAAGAATTCCTCAAGCCGCTTCTTCTGTTGCTGACCTTGCGAGACTTCATACCAAGGGCAGCTCGCCTCATCTTATCATCCAATCAAGCAGATGGCTCTGAGTTATCAAGATAACAAGAGTCAGCTAAAATGGGTGACGATGTTAAAAGCACCCCACGAAGGTCAAAGCCGAGGCATGACCTTAAATACCCCCTGCAAACGTCTAATTTCGACGACGACGTCAAGACTTGCCCTGAACATTCTAACTCTTATTATCCTTTCCCCTCCTCTATTCCTTCTGCAGGTGTTGTTCAGTGATGCCCAGACTTCGACACTCTAAACAAAGAGTTCCGAGGAACCAGCCTCACTATGCCGTAGAAAGATTGCCTCGGAGAGATGTCGGCCCAGGCGGTTGGATTCTAGACAGCTGTCGACACCCTGACAGCCCGGGTCAAAGCCGAGTCATCCTCGACCTCCTCTTTTAAAGAAGCCTCCAACATGGTGCAAATCTTGGAAGTTTCAGCTATTACAGGGCAAGTAGGTCTAAGATCGGGAAAGAAACTGCAACCCACACCTCAAAAGCTCAAGGTCCTCAAACTTCCTGATCCTTCACTTTCCCTAAATCTAAACCTCACACTTTTACATCCCTAGTATAACTCCCTATCACTTCCCCATCAACCCAGACCGCACTGGTTGAGCAAGAAAGTCAACCAGTGTCAGAAACCAAAACCCAACCAAAGCATGTTCCTAAACGTACCCTACCACCTAGACTAGTGAATGGATCAGGAACATAGAAGACTAATGACAATAAAGTGAAGTATGATGTAGTTGGGCACTTGAGAAAGCTTCCAGCCCTTTTAAGAATATATGATGCCCTCCTATTGTCTAGAGACTATCGTATGGCTCTGGTCCAAGCTCTTTTTAACCCAAAGTTGTACGAGACTGATGTGGAACCTATTGAGGTTGACCCAGCCTTTTTGAGTGGGTGCCTGACGATCTCCTTTTTTGAAGATGAGGCAAACTCCACAATCGCCCCCCTCGTCGTGAATGGTGAACTCACGCCTATCCTCTCAATCGGATCATGCTAGAAGGAGTATTAGCAGTTAACCTAATATCAAGAAGGATTCTCACCCGACTGGGATTAGGGTCTAACAACCTCACTCCTACCCACATCACTGTGCAAGGTTTCAACCAGTCAAGAGAAAAGCCAGTCGGCACAGTGCGTCTTTGCCTTAAGTTCGATGATCTCAATGATTACACTTAGTTCCATGTAATCGACACCGATACCTCTCACAACGTCGTGCTTGGTCGTCCTTGACTTCACGATCAGGGGGTGGTTCCTTCCGTGCTCCACCAATCTTTCAAGTACAGCTGAGATGGAAGGCAACACACGGTCTATGCTGACAAAAGATCGTTCCCCATAGCCGAAACCCACTAAGCCGACGCCAAGTACTATTTCACAAACCTTCCAGCATCAGAAAAGCTAAAAGATTATGATCGAAAGTTTGTGAGAGAGGCAGGACCTTCGTGTCTTGATGACGTCGAGGATATGGGGTGAATGATCACATATATGTTCAAAGAAGAGGAAAAAAAAGGCAAGATCCTCCCTTTGACCCCCATTCACCCAAGTATACATTTCCACCTCTCCAAGGTCATGGTATCCTCTCCTGAAGACGAAGTTTCTCCCTCTAGTTCTAATTCGCTAGAACAAAATGATGAGATAAAAATAGCCTCTGGGCCCGAGGAAGCCCCAGAGGTGAACCTTCCAGCACCAAGGGTCATCAATACATCAGATCGGCAAAAGGTTTTGCATGTCCCCATGATTCTCCTAGAGGCAGAACTAGCACATTAACCGCTAGGGAAGGTGCTCCAAATTTTGTCCTCCTTGAACAAGGATATCACTGGCAGCCACAAGAAGGTCATACACTTCTCTAGGGTTGTCGAGGAAGTACAAGCAGACAAGAGTCAACCCTCTCAGGGGAAAGACCCCATGGTGGAGCTGAGAAGCAGAGTGCGTAACCTCCAGAATCAGCTAAAGGCTATGCGCGTCGGTTCAAGGCACTGAAAGGATTTTGTCACTGAGACTAAAACTTATAATGAGCTCAAGACCAATACACCTCGAATCGAAGCCAAAACTCCGCAAAACTGGAGCATGTATAGCGAGTAGACTCATCGAATCATGAGAATCATGAATTATGAGCCCCTCTCCAATCACTAAGGGATGAGAAAGCCACTGCTCCCCCATTTGAGGTCATTGAAGCCACAACAGGCTGTCACAAAACAAAGAAAGGAGTAGGCAACTCTTTCTCATCTCAGACCATTAAAGGGAGGATGCAATGAAATAGAAAGAAAAGTCAAAAGAATTGTTTCATTCGCAAATCAAGAGGATGTTACGAACTACCTTCCTTAATAATCGAAAGAAACGAAAGAAAAAAAAGAAGAAGAAGGCGTCATCAAATCAATCAATTGCTTCATTGATCTTTCCCCTGTGCAATGCAGCCGATGTTTTCACCCGTTCAATCTCGTTCTTCAACTCTTCTACCATCCGCGCCTCTTGCTCCATCAAGGTGGTCGCTTCTCCCAAAGAATGTTGGAGGGCCAAAGCGTTATCAGAAAGCACTTTATCCTTCACTTCCTAATCCACAGTCAAGCTTTTGCGCCAACTCTAATATCTACGCTCTTAGAGCCATCACCTTGCAATGGCAGGCAATGGCCTCCTTAATAAGGCATGATCTCTAGGATTCCACAGTATCCAGCTACTGTGATTGAGTGTTCACCAATTCGTGATCACGCAAAAGAGAAGACTCCAAAGGGGGCAACGGCAAGCTTTCTAGCCGCTGCGCAGTTGCTTCCTCTCGCAGAGCGTTCACCCTCCATCCCTCCCACTCATTGACTACTCTGTCAAAATAAGGAAGGACTTCGAGCACATTCCCTAGGGCAATCTCCCTCAACCATTGGAACGCCGCTCCAAGCTCTTCAAAAGAAAGCTCCTTCAGTTACTGGAGGCCTATCTGAAGCATCACAAAAATGACGCCTGACAACCCGCTGAGAGAAGGCCTCGGTAATCCAGCAAGAGCAACCATAACAAGAGAACCCCTAGCTACAGCCAAGGTCTCAGGTGCCTCAGAAGCAACCACAAGCTACTCTAGTACCTCAACAATGGCTTTCTCACACTAGCTCCTGGACATGACCATGTTGGGCTGGATCCTTTCATGTCTAGGCACCGTCGCCTCGTCCTACTGCAGCCGGGGCAAGGCTGGCCTCCTTGCTTGGAGCCACTACCTCAGTCAGGGGTTGCACCTTGGTAGTCTTCTCACCTCGGGCAGCGACCTCTCCTTGTGTCCCCTCCTCAAGAGCCATCACCACATCGGGAGGTTCAACACCCTTTCCCTCTCCTTCTTCACCTTGGTCCGCCACGATGATCATTTCGTCATCAGTCTCTCCCATGGCGCCTGCCTCCTCTACAGTCACGGACATAGCCTCAAGGCCCAGGAAGCTTGATACCTCAGGGTATCTTGTTTCTCCACCCCCCACAGATCCATCGCTCAAGGCAACGGTCTCCTACTGCTCGGATGGCCCCTCTTTAACTCTTGGGGGTTCATCCTCTTCTATTATCATGACCTCTATCGGGGTTTCCATTTCCTTGACAGGCATGACGACTATCAGAATTTCATAGGCCCTCGCGGCCTCCGCCGCCGCTTCAAGACCAGCCTCATCAGCCCCGTTAACTTCCATCGGGACTGGGTCCTCCCCTTTAGCCACAATTAGAGCAGTAAGCTCCAAGGCATTGGTTTGAACCTCTAAAGGGCCAGGAGAAAGCTCAGGAGAAGGAGAAGGTGAGGCCACAAGAGATGAAGTTGACGGGGCAATGGGTAGAGACACACAGCCTTTCGAAGTAGTCGAGCCCAAGGAGCTGTCTCCTGGCTTGTGAAACACGGGGGCCTTACCTCCTTTGCACCCCGAAGCCTTCGTTTCTTTCTGGGATGGGGCGAGAAGAGTCGTTGAAGCTGTTCGATTTTTCTCCTTTCCTTTCGCCGGCTTGGGCAAAGCAACCTGCTTTTTCTTCTTCACTGGCTCAAGTTCAGCAACCTACTTTTTCTTCTTTCCCTTCATTGCCTCAGGTGCAGCAGCTTGCCTCCTCTTCTTCGCCGGCTCGGGAACAATAGCGAGCTTTCTTTTCTTCCCTTTCTCCTGCTCAGGCACAACAGCCTTTGAAGTCTTGGACTTGGAAGAACTAGTGGACAATTTACTAAGAGGACCGCTCCCTATCAGCTCATTTAAGTCCTGGACTGGATGCCCTTTCGTACCCCGAGACTTTACGGCCTTCCTTCCATTTGAAGATCTCAGAGAGGTGGTAAAAAATACTCTCAGTCTTCTTCTCCAAACTAAGAAACTGGTGCAAAAAATTATCCATGGTAAGTCGGTGAGGCCTCCCGAGTATGTGCTACTCATATGGAAAGCCTAGGGTAAAGATTTCTCCTAGGGGAGGGGTCTTAGCCAATTTTCATTACCGGGTGTCTTGGCTTCAGCGGCCATCCTCCCTTTTCTATGGGTGGTACGCGTCGCAGTACCCCTTGTTCGTGATTCTCCACTAATGATAGTGGGCTTTGGTCGGCCGTGCCATTCTTCGAAAATGGGGCAACACGTACTTGTTAACCTGGGTGGCCTCCAGGCATGTGGCCCATGCAGTGCGAACGTGCCTCGGGTGCTAAGTCTTCTAGACGGCTCCCAATTCATCTTTCTTCCAGCGAGCTGCCTTGCTATGCCGCTTCTCAAAGAGCATGGAGAACGGGTACCTCTGATCCAGCCCATGCTGCTGGGTGAACCAGTGAGGAAAGTAGCCCTCAAGCTTCGCACCATGGACAGTGCGATAGGTGAGAATGCCGCCTCTGACACTTAGCCTATACATCAATTCTTTCGTGCTTGTGAAGTCACCATCTAGGTGATGGCACAACTCTTCGACGTACACACAGTCTGTGAGGCTTCCAACTGGAAATGCCACCCGGGTCATGTGGAGGTGGTCGTTGAAAAACAGGCTGCTCGCATGGCTCGGGGGATGGAAAATTGCCTTCTACCCGATAATGTTCAGTAAAAATGGACACATGCTGTCCTCCAGCTACTTGGTTATAAGGTATGTGTCCCAAAAGTATACTCCAATCCAGCCATACACGTAATTTA